>PVJS01053184.1:0-13371 GCA_004027185.1 Glis glis | reverse complement strand
ACCGCAAAAAAAAAAAAAAAATGGCCAAGTTATATGACTATGTGTCCATGTGGTCTGTGTGTGTGTGTGTGCCAGTTTTCATGCCTAATATATCTGACTCTAAAAACTTAAAGCCTCACTATCCAGTTCCAAATGGAATACAAGTAAAGTAAAATGTGAGCAATAGTTGGCACAGACAGGTTCTTCTGCTTTAAAATTCTGGAGTTAAGGGCAGTTGTATGACTGTAGTGCCTATCCTTTTCTGAAGCTAATTCTTTAGCTTTCCCAGTAGTTCTAGGAACTAATATGATTTCAATAATTTTCTATTGCTCTTAAATCATCCAGTCAATTTTAGTTACTTAAAACTAAGAACTATGATTGATAACAGTGTATAGATAGGCTTCAGGGAGTCCATAAACTCCTTGAACTATATACCAAATATTTAATACAGAGTATTTTCTGGGAGAGGTTACATAGCTTATGTTAGATTCTCAAGGGACCCATGATATGATGTGGGCATACACGTGTGGGGGAGGGGCCATGCAATATATCCTTCCCAGATACTGGGTCATTATAGTTGAACTTCTTTGCTAGATCTGGAAACAAATTTTACTTTCATGTGGAAATGTAAAGAATTTAAATTTAAAATGGAACCAACATTAATAGACTGGTTTAAACAATGAAATCCAGAGACAACATAAAGGAGGCCAAGAAATCGAGATAGCCCTTGAGGAAAGGTAATAACTATGAAGACAACCCTTGCTGGGAGAGGAGGACCTCAATGTCTTCACGATGAGGAAAAGAGTAGCAAAACGGCTGACAAAGAAATAGAGAGTTGGGATATCTAGAGCTGAAACACAGAGTAGAAAGCAATCAGTAATATGGACTGTGGGGAAAGAGTTTTGGCTGGCCAAAAGACTGCACCTGTAACTCAGTCAGGCTTGGCATTCTCAAGAGCCAGGTGAAGAGAATCAGTGGGGACAAAAAGATGAATCTGGTTAGAATGAATACTGAGCTACATGTTAATCCAAATTGAACTTTATAATTAATTAACGGTCACAGAAACTGTCTCCTTGTATATAGGTAGAGCATGTGGATAAGAGCATGAAACCGCTACCTCTTAATTGTTTGAGTTCAAAAAGCAGCCATTTCAAGATTAGTATCTACAGTGATAAATCAAGTTAATAATATATACTTTTGATATAATGTGAAGAAAATGATACTTTATTTCTGTAGTATTCCTTCCCAAAATCCATAACTTCAGTCTACTCATGAGAAAAACATCAGACAAATCCCAACTGAATAAGACATTTCTACAGAACATCTGACCAGTACTCCTAAAACTGCCAAGGTCATCAAAAACAAGAAAAGTCTGGGAAACTGTCACAACTAAAAGGAGCCTAAAGAAATATTATGACTAAATGTGTTGTGGTATCTTGGAAAATATCCTGGAACAGAAAAGGGCATTAAATAGAACACTAAAGAATTCTGTATGGACTTTAGTTAACAATAACGTATCAACGTTGGTTCACTAATAGTAACTGATATACTATATTAATATAAGATATAAATAATAGAAAATGGGTGTGGAGTATATAGGAACTCACTGTACTATCTTTGCAAGTTTTCTATAAACCTTAAACTTCTAAAAAATGAAATTTAAAAAATACAGCAATTTTACTTACTAACCTTGAGAAAGTTACTTAGCCTTTCTGTGCCTCTTTTGTCTCACCTATAAAATTAGAATTAAGTTAGGTTGATAATAGTAGCAAATTAACTAAAAATCTGTTGTGAAGACTAAGTGAATTAATGTACTAAAGTGCTTAGTGCTTATTAACTGTGAGGCACACAGGAAGTTCTCACTAATCCTGGGTGCTCCCTCACAGTTAAGAAGCACCTGGTATTAGCTATGATTGCTCTTAAATTTTTTAAAGTGCAATAACATTTTATGCAAACTGACTAAAAATAGTATAAAATGTATAACTAACTTTATAAACAAAATGTGAAATAATAAAATTTCCCCATTTTTTTTTCTTACTGGGGATTGAACCCAAGGGTGTTTGACCTCCCAAGTTACACCCCAATCCTAATTTCTTTTTTTGGAACTGGGGAATGAACCCAGGGACATTCTACCTCTGAGCTACACCCCCAGCCCTATATTTTATTCTTGATTAAGAAAAAAGGTCTCACTAAGTTGCTGAGGGTTTCACTAAGTAGCTGAGGCTGACCACAAACCTGGGATCCTCCTGTCTCAGCCTCCCAAATACTGGGATTACAAGCATGTGCCACCATGTCCGGCTATTTTTTCTTTTGAAACAGGGTCTAATTAAGTTATGGAGGGCCTCGCTAAGTTGCTGAGGTTGGTCATGAACCTGTGCTCCTCTTGTCTCAGCCTCCTAAGCATGGAAATTACAGGCATGTGCCACCGCGCTCAGTGTAAATTTCTCCAGTTAAAAAGATATCAAAAGTTACGTAATTTCAAAGTGAGTAAATCAAGTGAAATGTAAACTGTTTTTATACTATGGTCACACGCTGGGCCATGGGCTACCATATAAACCTTGCTAGCCATGTTAAGAATTGGTCTGGTATTAAGGTCTTAGGAACCGAACCTATTGCACATGTAAAAGGTGATGAGCCTGTTATTTAAAGTTCTTCATGATATAAAAAATAAAAATTTATATTTGAATACCAAACTAACAACCTAGATGACTCCCATGGAAAAACGGTTACTGGGTTATAGACCCAAGATCAAAGTTAAAAGGTGAGAAACTTTGAAACCACTTAGACAGATGGCAGCTTATATTACCAGAACGCTAACACTCGGACAGACATTTCTCTTAGCTAAAATATACTGACAAAACATATTACTTACATATGATGCCTCTTAAGTCCTGCCTTGAATTGTCTGGATCCACTATGGATGTTGTGATTCGAGTACACAAAATCACTCAGCTGTCTTCCCCTTTTTCTAATAACTCAGTTTAAGTTCTGAGAGCTATGTAAACATGACCACTTTAAAGAAACTAGTATATCATATGTATTTCCCCCGATGTCTTTACATTTTAACATATTAATCTATAATATGCTCAAAATGTTTTCTATATATTTCATTATTTGCAAATATTATATAAGAAAAGGAACTGTTCCCATGATATACAAAAATTTGATGAATGCCACTGTAATTTCTTTTGACATTAACAGTGACAGGCCTTGATTTGTTTATAGGTTACAGGCAACCACTTAGAGAAGTCTGACTGCTCACTTGACCAAAAAGCTGAGGGCAAACAAATGTAACTTTATGACAAAAGTCAAAGACTCAGAGCCAGAGGACTGAGGGAAGATGTAAGACTTAGAGATATTTATTTGGAAAAAAATGGGGAAGTGAAAGTATACACACCAAGGACATTCTAAAATCTAAAATGTGTGTTTTCCTTTTTTTTGCAGTAAGATGTTAAGACTGAAATTTCAAACCATCAGGAATATGCAGTTGCTTTGACATATTCCCCTTGTATCTAAAAACCATAGACATTTTATTTCAGTACATTTTCTTTGAAATAATATTTTAGGAAAAGTTTGGTCTCTGAAGATGTGAACTGTCTACTCCCATTTTACTTTGGCCAATCTTGATTAACTTTTAAAAATAACTATGTTTTCTTTAGATTTTTTAAAGAATGATTTTATTTTATATCTCATATAAATGTCAATTTAAAATTCTTTAGAATGCACACAGCAATCTCTCAGTCAAACAAAAATCTTTATCTTTCATAATGAATACCTCATCAAGAGGTATCATATTTCAGTATGTATACCAAAGAACAGATTAATTAAATTTTAGTAATCATTAGCTATCCACCACCTTTTTTTGTGTGTGTGTGTGGTACTGGGGATTGAACCCAGAAGCATTCTACCTCTGAGCTACACCCCCAGCCCTATTTTTTGTTCTTTATTTTGAAACAGGGTCTCACTAAGTTGTGGAGGGCCTCAGTAAGTAGGTGAGGCTGGCTGCAAACATGCGATCCTCCTGTCTCAGCCTCCCAAGTACTGGGATTACAAGCGTGCACCACCACACCCAGCTTATCCACCACCTTTGTTTTAAGGAAGTAAATTATAGTGACCAATGAGTGTACAATTCTTCCAAGATTACACAGGCATATAATTTTTTTTTACTCACATCATGATTTCTCCAAGTAGTAGATACATGTTAAGAGTTTTGTAATCTATACTGGTAAAAGAATAAATGTTTTTTTCTAATTTTGTTCAAATAGTTTTGATATATTGGTTTTCAAATGGAATGATGATTACTCTTTAGTTTTCCTCAGAAATGATAAACCATGAACCTTTTACTATAGAAGTTATTCTCTTTATGGCAACAAGTTTCCAAAGAAAATACAAAACAATGAAGTCATATTAGCTCAAATGATCTCCATATTAAAATTTTTAGTGGCTCCGATTCCCTTAAGACAATGTAAAAACACAAACTAACTTAAAACATTTTTAAATTAAATACACCATTTACCTATGTAATGATATGCCCCTCTCTCCATTATACAAATGATTACAGATGACTGGTCTATATTTTTTATCATTCCAACACCACAGTTCAGAATTCCATGTTCTGAAGGTTAGAAGAGGAAAAGGTGGTAAATATCCCCAAGGAAGAGATACTTTAATGTATGAATTCATTTTATCTCAATCCCTTATGATGCTTAAATCAAAAATCAACTTACAAACTATAAGTATAATCAGAACCTACAAAAGAAATTTTCAAAGAAAAAAATCCAGTAATCAAACTAGCCAAATGATAAGCTATTGGTGCCTTTAAGTATGTAGAAATATTTTTGAGCGAAGCTGAATCAGAAAAATGTCTTTCATGCTCTAACTTGTTACATGATATGTTACAGTGGTTTAAACTGATTAATAAGAAAATCCATTTAAAAGATAAAGCCTGGTTCCAAGGTTGAAGATGAATAGTCATTATGAAATTATCAATGTTTCTTTCTTCTTCTTGACCCCTTTCACCACTGACAACATCTAGCCCCTCTATATTCCCTTTAACTATCCTGAAAAGATGTCCTTCATTTCCTTAAATAACACGGATGTCAATGAAAGTGAAGGTAACAGGAATTAGTAGCTGTCATCTTAGAAAGAGACATGTTACTTAGCATTCTTTGTATTAGTCTGGAGAGCTGCAACATAGACAGGACAAAGAGAAATAACCACAGAAAAATATTACTGACAACTAAAATGGTGTCAAAAAATTGGTAACTACAGTGTGCATCTCTTCGGAAAACATTCCACTTTCATTAAATTAAAAAATGACCTTATAATCTATTATAAACTAAAATGTAACGAAATTGTTTACTATAGAAATGTCTTCTCTAGTTTTGGTATGAATACAGAAGGTAAATGAATAAAGCAAAGCACCCATCAGTGATGCACAACATTGCTACTACACAATATTTTCAAAGCAGACCCAGATCTATATGTGAAACACAAGACATTTCAAAATGAATGTTATATGTTGTCTTTGTAATTTCACAAAATTGTTAGGACATTTTTTAATCCTAGCAAAAGTATCACATGTTCATAACAGGATACTAGATAAGTAGATGTACATATAATCATAGATTTTAAATAATAAACATTAAATTATATAAAACATTATAGAAAATATGCCCCCATACCCCATTTCTAACAGTAAGAAAATAATCAACCTGCATGAACTGGAATCAGATTCATTTTCTTCTTCACTAGTGCCATCATCCACTTCTGGTCTATCCAGCCAATGTGCACCGCCACAATCTTCTGCTGTAAACTCAAATGCAGGGACTTCAGAGGTGGATGCCATTGGCCAAGAAGGTGAATTCTGAAAATCCAGTTGGCTGGACCTTCGGTAACCAATTGAAGCCAAAGGCAATTGTAGGCTACATGGATCTAAAAACTTTCTCCCACCGTTTGCTCCAGTCTGTCCTCGATTCCAAAATTCTCCCTGCTGGCTGTCAGCTGTAGAATTAGGAGATGATGCTTGATGGCCAAACCACCTCCATCTGATTTTCAAAATCTGCTTCACATCAAACTCTTTACGAGAACCAGACATCCTCAGAGAAACCAAGTGATCGTCTAGGCAACGGGCAAAAAGCACTGCACACAGATTTGTGCATCCAACCAAGACAAGAGAAGTATATGCCCTGCTGTACACAACAAACAGATTTAAAGCAATATAAATCACATGCATATATATCTACATTTACTTTTATGCCTATATATCAGATTATAAAGAACAAAGAATAATGAATAAAGATGAAACACGGTGGAACATTCCGTTCAATCAGAGCAAACTCTCATCCACCTATCCTGAAGCAGCTAGACCACTTTCCCTGCTCTCCTTTCCCATACTGGCCATTAGCTCTCACAAACACTGACAGCATTCATTAAAGTCCTTTCAAATGCAGAACACCACCCCCTTTTCTTAAACCACAAATGACAGAGACAGAAAGCACTATCCCAGTGCAGTATCTCGTTCTCCACTGCTTAGTATATTAACTCTTTTATTGCTGAAACAAGAAATGTATTCCAGAGCATTTTCCTTTGTACTTAAAAATCACTTCACAACCAAAATGTTTCTATTTTTAAGCCAAGTTCCTAAATAAGCTATCACAAAACAAGTTTTTTATATAGCATTTTCAATTAGATGAATTATAATGATTTTCTAGCTGTGCTCTTTGGATAGGTGGTGAAGAGGAAGGAGTACAAAGGTGGGGCTCTAGATTGTTACCTTCCACCTCTATCTCCCTTCAGAGAAGGAGGGTTTCTAATTAATACAGTAAGATGCTGGGTAAGATTTCACTTGAACAAAGAATAATGAGAAGAATTAGTAGAAAAAGTTTGAAAATTACAAAGGATCAAAATATGACAGTACTTATTATTTTTCAAATAAATAATCTGAAGCCAATATTGCTCCTAGGATAGGTCCACTTGCATTTAGTATAATATTCAAATTTTATGACACTGCTTAGGAAAGGGAAAGTGTGGTCCTACAAAGCTACCAAGGACTGCAATAGGATTCTTTCTAGGATACACAAGTACACGAATGGTGCCCTCTGTTGTTAGCAAAACAAAGCAATGGTGTGAACGTGGGTACAGTTAAGGCAAATTGATAAAGCAAATAAAAATCCATTTTTAAAAAATACTGGGTAGTTATTGTGAACAATGCATTCTACTAAGCATTGTAGGAGACACAGAGATATATACATCTTGGTTTCTAAACCCCAAAATAATTAAATCTAGTTACAGAAACAAAAAGTATCTGATAAGTTAAAATATGAAACACTATAATGCTGCAATTTTAAAATTTTATAATCGATAAATGCAGAATTTTCATTTTCGGGGTGCTCAATATCTACTTCTATATAAAATAATTTATATATCTGACTGGAAAACAAAATAGAAAGCTGCTTTGGAGGCACACAAAAATATCACAAGGCACATAGACTAACCATGCACAGCTCTTTAGGAGAATAAAAATGATTCGGAAAAACAAGAAAAAGAAGCATGAAAATCAATGTCCGATTCTGTGCTAAATACTGTGGGAAAAACCATAAACACTATTAAGAAAGAAAAAGGAGCTATGAGGATAGTGTGGCGGGGAACAGGACAATTTCATTAGGCAGAAGGCTCCTGAGAATAGTAAGAAGTTATTTAGGCAGAATATGATAGATTTATATAAAGTAAGAAAGATTAGTAAAAGCATGAAATAAGTGTATTGACAAGGAAAGGAGGGGGGGAATATCTGTTTGATCAGCCAGCCAGCCGTACCTAATTAATTTTAAGGAGCAGGAGACAAAGTTAGATGAATTTGATGAGATAAAATGCCTTGAGCACAAAGTAAAGGTAGACTGCTGAAAAGGGCAGTATTTTAGAAAATTAGTTTGGTGGTAGCATGTAGTGAAATGACACCTTTTCCCTTCTCCTTTCACCTCTGTTAGACTCCTTCCTATCAGGACTCCTGATAGTTCCATTCTAACTCCACTCTACCTATCTTTATGTCTAACTATTTCCCAACATAGACACACCACTTCATCAGTCAAGACAGTCTATGTTACATTGCTCCCTCTTTTACAATGCTGTTTGTGTCCCAATTTCCCTGGTTTTAAGATTCTACTCATCCTTGAAGGTACAGCTCAGGACTGTCACCCTTATAAATAAACAGTTTTTCAATTATTCTAGGCTTATGGTTTTCTCAACAATGGTGGCATGACCCCCTCCCCCACAGAGGCTTCTAGAAGCTGAGGGAGGGGTAGGTTTTTAGTTGGAAGGACTGCAGTGTGCTATAGGCATTGTGTTGGCAGGGGCCAGAGATGGTAAACATCTTGCAATGCATGGTATAGACCGACACAATGAAAAACTGTCACTCTAATAGCTCATAATGATCTTGCCATCACTCTTCTCATTCAAATAAGTGTTTACCAAGTATTCATATGTACAAGGCAGCACAAGAGATAGATGAATCACTAATATATCTTGCTTTTAAGAAGATTAAAACACTCTAACAAAGTAAAGGATAATTAAGTGAATATTATAAAATAATTTTAATATAATTTTTATAAATTAAATTTTGAATTGTATTCAATCGTCAATGTGAGAGCATTTAACAATGAGATTCTAATTATAGTAAGTGCTAGCTCCAGTAGCTGGTGGTGATTTTAACTGGTTGGTTGGTTGACTGAACCTAAACTCAACAGTAACCTTCATGTAAGGCCACTGAGATGGGAGACATTTCTCAATATCATTGTCTATAAGAAGAAATTAAAACTTATGGAGATATTGTTAAACCATACCCACATTCTCAAAGAGGGTCCACATATCCTTTCACCAAGATTTTCAGACATACATTGAATATATAACTCTTTTAACATAGTAGCTGCTCTGAGTGGGCGATCAGCCTTTAAATAGGCTACCTTATTTTAAAGGGATAACCGGATCTTGTGGTTGGAAAAGCCAAGTAGCAGCACTTAACCATTGCTGTCAAGATCATGGGTTTAGCTATATGCATACACACACATGCTCACACACACACAAAATGAAAAAACCTTTTACATGAGTGGACTCATCACATGCTTTTTCACTTACACCTTTATCAATCCTCCTCCACTCATTCTCCCCAGTAATCAATGTAGACAGTTAGTATACAGCCTTTCACACCTCTCCTCCTGCTTATAAAACCAAATACAAACTTATATACACAATTATAGGAGTTTTGGTTATTGCTGTAAGAGAAATCATATCTTATACATCACTTTGACATTTTGATTTCCTACCTAATCTTTTATATACATGGAAATATAAACTAATAATATTTTTAAAGTTGCATGGCATTTCATAATTATAAAATGATTCATTAAACTATCTCTTTGCTACAGGCATTTGGGTTGATTTCAAGTTTTGGAATTTTTGCTATTAAAATAATGTTGATGTAAACAACCTTGGGAGGCTTTTATGTCAATGGAATTTATTCCCAGGAGCAGAATTGCTGGATTGAAGGAATGTGTATTTTATTTTATTTTTTTTTTTGCAGTACCGGAGGATTGAACCCAGGGGTGTTCTACCTCTGAGCTACGCCCCTGGCCCTATTTTTTATCCTTTATTTTGAAACCGGGTCTCACGAAGTTGCGGAGGGCCTCACTAAGCAGCTGAGGCTGGCCGTGAACCCAGATCTTCCGGTCTCTGCCTCCCAAGTACTGGGATTATAAGCGTGCGCCACCACGCCCGGCTAGGAATGTGTATTTCAAATTTGAATAACTTAATTTTCCTAAAATTCACTGGCCTTGAGCATATTTGCATAGGTTTATTGGCCATTTCTTTCTTTCTTTTTTTCTTTTTGGCAGTAGTGGGGATTGAACCCGGGGCATTCTACACCCCTAGCCCTATTTTTTATTCTTTATTTTGAAACAGGGTCTCACTAAGTTGCAGAGGCCTTACTAAGTAGCTGAGGCTAGCCCCCCCGAACCTGCGATCCTCCTGTCTCAGCCTCTCAAGTACTGGGATTACAAGCGTGTGCTACCATGCCCGACTTACTGGCCATTTCTAAGATACGTACTTATATTTTCTTTGCCAGTTTTTCTCTTGGGCTATTTGTCTTTTCCTTATTATTAAGTGGAAGCTTTTTGTGTACTATATACATTCACTGTTTTTCCTTGTTTTGGAAATATATTTTCCAATCTATTTTCTAGATGGATAGCAACTAGTGCCTGTACCTTCCAAAACATTTTAAAATTAAAAGTTTGGTACATAGTAGAAAAATGTGCATATCATAACTGGAAGCTTGATGAACTGAGTCAACCAAGTAATCTTCACCCAGGTTTAGAAATGACTGTGATTATGAGCACTCAAGAAGACTTCCTGTGCCTTATTAAAAGTAACCACCACCCTTAGCATAAATCAGTTTTATCTGCTTTTAAACTTAACCCAAATGTATTCTTTTGTTATTTTTAAAGTTAATTTGTTGTCTGGGGCTGGGAGTGTACAGTATTGTAGAAGCACTGCCTCACATGTGTAAGGCTCTGAGTTTTATCTCCAGCACCCCCCACACACAATCTGTTGTCTATAGCTGCTGATGGTTTAGTTTTTAAGACTATTTAGCACTTCATTGTATAAATACACAACCACTGAAATCCATTCCATTGCTGACAGACATTTGAACTATTTCTAATTTTAAGCTTTCACAAAATGATGCTGCTATATAAACATTCTTGTCCATGTTATCGGGTGCACATATATATGCACTATAGTTGTGTGTGTGTAGCCAGAAGTGAACCTGGGAGAGCATAAGGTATGTGTGTGTTTAACTGTGATTACTGTTACCAACTTATACTCCTGTGAGCAGCACGTAAGAATTTCAGTCTTCCATATCCAGCCAACACTGGTGTTGTTAGTCTTTCTAATTTTATTCATTCTGTAGGGTGTGCAGTGGTATCCTGCTTGGTTTTCCTTTATATTTCCTTGATATGTATGATGCTGAGTAACTTTTCATGTTTATTATTTACTTAGGTGTCCTTAGATGTTTAGGTCTCTTGCTCTTTTTTTCCTATTATCTATCTTTATCTTTTTGGTTTGCAGTTTTTATATTTCTAATCTTTTTATGAATGTTTAAGTTTAAGTAAACTTAAACATTAATGTTTTATGGCATGAAATTGGTTTTTAAATAGTATTTTTCTTTTGTCCCATCAACTTTTGCCAAACAATATAAAACTGTTCAGCCAAATATATATCTAGCCTTTTTTTTTTCCATTCTGGGGGTTGAACCCAGGGGCATTCTACCCCTGAGACACACCCTTAGCCCTTTTTATATTTTATTTTGAGACAGGGTCTCACTAAATTGCTAAGAGGGCCTCGCTAAATTGCTAAGGCTGGCTATGAACCTGCAATCCTCCTGTCTCAGCCTCCCAAGTACTGGGATTAGAGGTGTGCTCCATCATGCCTGTCTTATATCCAGCTTTGATAAGTACTTCATAGGACACTTTTTTTAAAAAAAGTCAATACATATTAAAAATCATTACACTGTTAAATTATCAAAAGAGTCTTCACTATCTAGTCTACATAAATTAAGACCCCTATCATTCTCTATCCTCCTGACCCTCTTAATTTTCTTCATCGCATGTACCACTACCTGGCATAGTAGATATTGATTTGCTTATTGTCTTTACCCTCACTACAAAGTAAGTTCCAGTAGAGCTTTATTTTGGTTCATCACTGTAACTTTAGCACTTAAAATAGTACCTGGAAAACAGCAGTACTCAATAAATATTTCTCTAATAATGAATGAACCCAATAATTATAAAAGCAGTAACAGCTGAGCATGATAGTGCAAGCCTATAATCCCAGTACTTGGGAGGCTGAGACAGGAGGATCACAAGTTTGAGGCCAATCTTAGTAACTTAGTGAGATCCTGTTTCAAAAACAGGGGAGGGGGGTCTAGAGATGTTGCTCAGAGGTGGTGTGCCCCTGGATTCAACCCCCTAGTACCAAAAAAAAAGGCAATTACAAAACGTATGTAATTATTCTGCATATTTTTCACAGAAGTCTTTTTTGTTAGTCTTTGTTTTTCTTACAGTGCTGAGGATTAAACCTAGAGCCTTATGCAATGGTAGGCAAGTGCTCTACCATGGACCCATATCCCAGTTATACTGTATATTTTTAAGTTACAAAATAAATTAGGAACCTAATATTTAAAAAATATTAGAGAGCCAGATGTGATGGTGGATACCTGTAATTCTAGCTACTCAAGAGTCTGAGGCAGGAGGATCTTAAGGTTGAGATCAGCTGGGCAACTTAGTGAGACTGTCTCAAAATTAAGAGAGAGAGAGAGAGAGAGAGAGAAACATTTACCTCTAAGAATTTTTTTTTCATTCTTAAGGCATAAAACTCCATCACTTTGTAATCCAATGGCTAAACAGTAGTTGTCTTTTCAAACTAATACACTTTATTCAAACTGATTATGAAATTATATATTATATTATATTCTGTATCTTTCTTTCATCTTAACAACCTTGCTTTACTTCAAGTTAAACTGGAGATACAAAAGCTTGTGGATTATTTTAAATAGATAATATAAATGATATTGCAAAATGTAAGAGACCCACTTGAAATTTCTGCTTCAAATCTGCTCAAATGTTATACTGTGAACTTAAAAGATGACACTATTCAGTAATACATAGAAAAAAAGAAATGTCATTAAGATAGAGTGGAAATGAACACACTTCAACATTGTGACATTTAAAGCTATGGCTCTGAAGTCTACAGTCCCATGTCTTAGGCATGTAATAAATTTTGTGTGTTATTTTACTTGTTTTTTTTTTAAGTGGGAAACCAGTTAGAAAATTTAAAATGTTTAAACTTGGCTGAAAGCAACAAGATCTGCAAGGGGGAGAAATGTAAAATATATTACACAGACAGACCTTATAAAGTGTTTGTGGCACATGGACAGGAAGAATGACAAAGATGATGGCATCTGTTCAAACCTGGATGAGTGAAGGAACGGTAACAATAAGAGAAATAAGGAAGTAAGGATATAGTATGCATGTAGCTCTGGACAGGTTTGGTTTTAATTATATATCTAGCAACCAAATGGCTAAGCATAGGGGTCTACAGCAGAACCTAGCTTATAGTTAAAAGCCAATTTATTTAAGATATCAGAAAAATGTGGACAGATGAATGCTGGGCTGTTAACACTGGTTATCTTTGCATTCTTTTTCAAAGTTAACTATAAACATCTGACACTTAGCACCATTTTTCCCCCTTTTTATGTAGTACTGGGGATTGAACTCAGGGCTTCACACACTGAGCTACTTCTTTAGCCTTTTAAATTTTCTTTTCTTTCTTTTTTTTTTTTTTTTT
>PVJS01053183.1:0-13372 GCA_004027185.1 Glis glis | reverse complement strand
GGGGCCGGCGGTGTGGCGCGCGCGCGGAGACGCCTGGGGGTGTCCGGTACCTGGCGCGGGGGCGGCCCGGCCCAGGTGGCTCAGGGGCCGGCGGTGTGGCGCGCGCAGAGACGCCTGGGGGTGTCCGGTACCTGGCGCGGGGGCGGCCCGGCCCAGGTGGCTCAGGGGCCGGCGGTGTGGCGCGCACGCGGAGACGCCTGGGGGTGTCCGGTACCTGGCGCGGGGGCGGCCCGGCCCAGGTGGCTCCGGGGCCGGAGGTGTGGCGCACGCGCGGAGACGCCTGGGGGTGTCCGGTACCTGGCGCGGGGGCGGCCCGGCCCAGGTGGCTCAGGGGCCGGAGGTGTGGCGCACGCGCGGAGACGCCTGGGGGTGTCCGGTACCTGGCGCGGGGGCGGCCCGGCCCTGGTCTAGACATTTTAATTATTACATGGCGTGGTGAGGTTCTTCTTTGGTCCTGTCTTGACGGTGTTCTATATGCCTCCTGTATGTGAATGTCCAAGTCCTTTTCTAGATTCGGAAAGTTCTCTGAAATTATTTCTTTAAAGAGGTTTTTTATATTCTTAGTCTGTGTTTCTAATCCTTCTTCAATGCCTTTTATCCTTAGATTAGGACGTCTTGCATTGTCTTGTATTTCTTGGATGGCCAGGGTGTGTTGTTGTAATATCTTCTGTATATCGTTGACTGTGTTTTCAGTTTTGAATGAACTGTCTTCCAGGAGTGATACCCTGTTTTCCATGTGGTCAGGCCTACCTGAGTTTGTTTCTATTGCAGTCTTTAATTCGTTTATTGCCTCTTTCATTTCGTTCAGTGTTTCTTTCTAATTCTTTCTTAGAGCCTCAACTTCTTCCTTCATCTCCTCTACACTTTCTTTGAGACCTTTCATCATTCTGAAGATCAAAATTCTGAATTCTCCGTCTTGCATTTCCTGTAGGTCAGTATCAGTAAACTCACCTGATGCATTGTGAGTATTTCTTGTATCTTCACTGTTCCTCATTCTCGTGTTTTCGATGTTTTCAATTATGTGTTTCTCTTGTCTCCGCATCATCTTCCTTTCTATGTATAAGACCTCTTGTTGGTCCCTGTAGACCCAATTGGGTTAGTACGCTGCAGGTTGTGGTTCCCTCTCGTCTTGTTGACCAGGGTGTGGTGTGTGTATGTGGGGGGGCACACAGGGTCCGGAGCTTGGGTGTTAGCACGTGAGGCGCACTTCAAGGCGAGGTGTTGGATGTGGGCTCCGAGGCGCGGGTGACCGTGCCGGAAGATACCCGGTCTCCGAGGCACAGGTGCACACGTACTCTGTGTCTCGGGGGCATCGCTGGAGGTTGCTCGGGCTCTGATGCGCAGTGCTGCGTATCTCGCACAGGCCCTGGGGGGTGCGAGCTCTGGGTATCAGGTGGTATTGCCTGAGGGTGCACAGGCGCTGAGGCACTATGCTAAGGATCACATTCGGGCGGGCCCTCGTGAGGTGCTTGGGCTCCTGGAATTCCGTGGTGGTGCAGATGTGTGCCCTGGCTCTAAGGCCGTGTGGAGGGTCGTGCGGGTCTTAAGTGGCGGCATCAGAGGGTATCCGGTCTCTGAGGTGCAGCATAGGGGCTCCTGGGTTGCACGGTACAGCACAGCTGGCTTGGGCTGGGCGCGGCCATTTGCCCTGATCGTGCTGGACGGCGCGCCTGTTCGCCTGTGTTGCACTGGTTCACGTGTCTGACTGCCTGGGTTGTACAGGAATGTGCAGCTGGCTTAGACTGGGCGCAGCTAGCTGCCCTGGTCACGCGTGAAGGCAGGGGGTGGGGGCCGTCCTGGTCCCGCATGGGAGGGTGCTGCTGGCTGCTTGTGTAGGCCGATCACGGGGTCGCAGGGCGTGGTGTCACGGGGCCACTGGGTTGCAAGCCGCAGGGGGCGGGCCATGGGCCGCTTGGGTCTGGGCTGGGGGCGTGGGGCCGCAGGGCACAGGGCGCGGGGCCACTGGGTGCCCAGTCCTGGCTGGGAGCGTGTGGCCGTGGGATGCCCGGTTCTCCCTGGTCTCATGGGGTGATATGGCTGGTTGTCGGGGCCGGCGTGTCTGGCCACCCGTGTGGCAGAGACGCTGCTGGCCTAGGCGGGCACAGGGGGCGGAGCCGCTCTGGTTGCGCGTGAGGGGGCGCCGGCTCGCCCGATTGTGCAGGATGGTGCGGCTTGTGTAGGCGGGTCGCAGGGCTGCGGGTCTCGGTGCCACGGGATGCGAGCCGAGAGGGCGCGAGCTGAGGGTGTACAAGCCGTGGGTGCGTGGGCCGTGGGCTGCCCTTGTCTGGGCTGTGGACGTGGGGCCGCGGAGAATGGGGTTCAGGGGCGTGGGGCCGCAGGGTGCACAGGTCTTGGCTAGGGGCGTGAGCCCCGCCACACGGGATGATGTGGCTGGTTGCCTGGGCCGGCGTGTCTGGCCGCCCGCCCGTGTGGCAGAAGTGCTGCTGGCCCAGGCAGGCGCAGGGGGCGGGGCCACTCTGGTCGCGTGTGGAGGGGCGCGTCTGGCTGCCCGTTTGTGCAGGATGGCGCACGGCTTGTGTAGGCGAGACGCAGGTTCACAGGATCCCCGCGCTATGGTGCGCGAGCCGCCGCGAGCCGAGGGTGCACAAGCCGCAGGTGTGCGGGCCGTGGTCTGCCCAGGTCTGAACTGGGGGGTGTGGGGCTGCAGGGCACGGGGCACGGGGCGCGGGGGCGTGGGGCCGCGGAGCGCACGGGTCCTGGCTGGGGGCAAGGGGCCACAGGGTACCCAGCTCTCCCTGCTCGCACGGGGTGATGTGGCTGGTTGCCTGGGCCGGCGTGTCTGTCTGCGTGACCTAGGTGCACTGGCCTAGGCGGGGCACAGGAAGCGGGGCAGCCCCAGTCTCGCGTGGTAGGGCGTAGCTGGCTACCCGGTTGTGCAGGGTGGCGGGACATGGGGAGCGGGGCACAGCGCAGCGCGTGGGGTGCGGGGCGCAGGGCACTGGGCTCGGAGACTTCCCCGATCTTGGCTGACACGGGGCTCCGATGCAGGGTGCTGGGGATCGCGCGGGCTCGTAGCGCGGTGGAGAGGGAGGTGCTCGGTCGGGGCAGGAGCCCACGATCTGCTGCTGTGATGGCCCCACCACTCTCAGAATTCTATTCCAGTTTCTCCTTTAGATCTGTCTGTGGCACTGGGGGCTGTTAGCCCTGGCAGTAGGGACCGGGGTAAGATGGCTCCTTACCGATCCTGCCGTCTGCCGTCTTGGGATTGCAGCTTTCTGAGGAATTCTGGAGCTGTGTCTGCGTATTCGTACTCGGGTTACTGGATTTTGGGTTTTGGATCTTCTGTGTCTGTGCGATGTTGTTTATTTCTGAGTCCCTGAGTCGATTCTGAGACAGTTTTGGAACAGGCTCGTTCAGGGGCTCCTATTCCGTCGCCATCTTGCTGCTTCTCTAAAACAAAATTTTAATAACAAACTCAATCTCTTTCATGTGTTAGAGTTTGGATTTAAAATGTCCCCCAAAGCTCATGTGTTAGGGAATGCAGCCAGGTTCAGATGGTGGGCGTGGCTAGGTGAAGTGGGTCCCTGGGGGGGATAGCCTTGGGGACTGTATCTGTCTTCACCCCTTCACTTTCTGTTTCTGGCCACCATGAGCTAAGAGCGACTTTTCTACACCACATGTCCTGCCTCTGTGGTTTCTGCTTTGGAGCTGGCCAACTATGGACTGAACCTCTGAAACAGTGAGTCTGGATAAACTTCCTCCTCTAAGTTTTGCTTGTCTGGTGTTTTGATTAAAGTGACAAAAACAAAAAAGCCGACTAGCCGGGCATGGTGGCGCATGCTCGTAATCCCAGTACTTTGGGAGGCGGAGACCGGAGGATCCGGGTTCGCGGCCAGCCTCAGCTCTCTCTCTCCCTGTCTCTCCCTCTCTCTCTACTTAGTGAGGCCCTCCGCAACTTCGTGAAACCCAGTTTCAAAATAAAGTATAAAAAATAGGTCCGGGGTGTAGCGCGGAGGTAGAACGCCCCTGGGTTCAATCCCCGGTACCGCAAAAAAAAAAAAAAAAGCTGACTAAAATACCTTGTTACAGATCTATCGGATTTTTCTTATTTTTAAATCAATTTTGGTAATTTACACACTTCTAGGAATTTTTCCATTGCATAAAAGTTGTCTAATTCATTGATATAAGGTTCTTTATGATATTTCCTTATAATCCTCTTAATTTCTATAGAATAAGAGTTGGTATGTTCTCTTTCATTCCTATTTTGGTGGCTTTTGTCTTCTCTTTATTTTCTTGGTAAGCTTAGATAAAGGTTTATCAATATTGATCTTTTCAAATAGTTATTCCATTAACTTCCATTCAAAGTTTTATTACTTCTTGTGCTTACTTTTGTTCTTTACTCTTATTTTTCTAGTTCTTTAATGGTAGAACTTAGGTTATTGATTTGAGATGCTTCTACTTTTCCAACTTAGATATTAAAGCTCTAAATTTCCCTGTAGGCACTGCCCTAGCTGCATATCATAAATGTTATGTTGTGGGGTTTTTTTTTCATTGTATTTAAGATATTTTCTAATTTACCTGATTTCTACTTTAACCTCTGAATTTTTTTTGAGGTACTGAGGATTGAACCCAGGGGCATTCTACCTCTGAGCTACACCCCCAGCCCTATTTTTTATTCTTTATTTTGAAATAGGGTCTCACTAAGTTGTGGAGGGCCTCACTAAGTAGCTGAGGCTGGCTGCCAACCTGTAATCCTTTCTGGATTATTTTACAGTGTGTTGTTTAATTTCCAAATGTTTCAAAGATTTCTTTCTTTGTTAATTTTAAACTGAATTCTTTTGTGTCTGAGAACATAACTTTGTATAAAAGATATATTTATAGTCTTTTATATTAATATGCAATTTTATTATTTAGGATGCTCTTTATGTGACTTTATGGTGTACTCTGGTGTCAATTCCTTTCAGCTTAGAGGACTAGTACTTTTTGTAAGGTAGGTATGGTAGCAATGAATTATCTCAATGTTAGTTTATCTGGGAATATTTTTATTTTATTTTATTTTGCCCTGTTTCTGACTAACTTAATTTCTTGACAGACTAGGGAATAGATATACAAGAAGGTATGTGGGCATGTATTAGCCCATTTTTTTGTTAGTATAATGAAATACCAAAGGCAGGCTAACTTTATAAAGAAGTTTTATTAGTTTATTTTGGGTATACCATGATTTCCTGACTTTTTAAAAAAACTTTTGCCGGGAGTGGTGATGCACGCTTGTAATCCCAGTACTAGGGAGGCTGAGACTGGAGGATCCCGGTTCGCGGCCAGCCTCAGCTACTTAGTGAGGCCCTCCGCAACTTAGTGGGACCTTGTTTCAAAATAAAGAATAAAAAACAATAGGACTGGGGGTGTAGCTCGGAGGTAGAATGTCCTTGGGTTCAATTCCCAGTACCGAAAAAAACCCACTTTTTATTGGTACATTATAATTATACATAATAGTGCTATTCATTATTGAAATATATTCATACATGCACATTGCATATATTGGTTCATTTCATTCCCCTGTTTCTTCCTTTTCCCTCACCTTCTCCTCCCCTTGATCTCCTTTCTCTACTCTACTGGTCTCTCTCTCTCTTTTTTTTTTCCTGAGGCCCCTTTTCTTTCCTTTATTCTCTCCTGCTTTCACATATGAGAAAAGACATATTACCCTTGACTTTCTGGGTTTGGCTTATCTCATTTAGCATGATCTAGATTCCATCCATTTTCCTGCAAATGACATAATTTCAGTCTTTTTATGGCTGAGTGAAACTTTATTATATATACGTACCACCTTTTCTTTATCCGCCCATCTACTATGGAGCTTAGATTGGTTCCATAACTTGACTATTGTGAATTGTTTTGCTATAAACATGGGTATACATGTCTTGCTATAGTATGTTGACTTTATTTCTTTTGGGTAAATACCAAGGAGTGGTATTGTTGAATTCCCTAATTCTTTACAATCCTGTGTCCTTGTGTTGGTATCTGTGCATTGAAAGAGACAATCACCTCTTTCAGCTTTTACATGTGTTCTTTGTCTAGGATAAACCTTTTCTGTTTAGCCTATGATTCTGGATGGGGTAGATGGAAACAACCCTGGGCAGGTAGAACTTTATTTTGGGTTTCTAGATGACTGGGCCATACACTACATTTGCTCTGAGTTCAGGTGGGTTTACTGGCTGGGTTCTATTGTCCAGAAAGACCATGAACTGTGCCCTGCAAATAGGCAGAGGTACTGTGGATACAGTGATTTTTTTGTCATTGGGCTGGGCCACAGGGTATATTCCCTTGCCATGTCTTGCCATTATTTAAATTCTGCAGTTGAATAGGGATCCAGGCTGGCCCTAGAGGTTGGGCAGAGTTGCTGATTGAGAGGAATGTGATCAACTGCTCTGCTCAATAGAAATGCACAATTGAGGTTTACTTCCTTGCTTGGGTAGAGACTTGAAGTAGGCTTTGAAGTTGAGCCAACCCACTGTTTTGACTCCCAGGTGGGGCAGGTCTAACCCTCCTGTGCTTTGCCAAAATGCACTGTGGTGGATGGCTCTCTTTTTGGATGGGGTTTTCGGGTAGACTTTGAGGTTGAGTATAGCAGTGTTCATACTCCTAGGTGGGGCAGATTATGCCTCTACCCTTTGTTAAAATGATCTCTGAAGGGCAGAGATCATCTCTCTCCCTGGCCTTAGGGTAGAGTTTGAAGCTGAAATGTGGAGGCTGGCTATCTAGAATCTAAAGCCAAGTAGAATGTCCCACAATTTCTGGGACTGACCAGTTCATCTTTGCAGGCAAGGCTATGCATTGGCTGGCCCAGGGTACTCTATATATGGTGTGCTGTGTCAACTTGTGGGAGGAAAGGGGCCTTGCAGCCAAAGAGCTATTCTTCTTAGCCTTCTAATGTGTTCAGTTTCATGGTTCAAGTAGGTGTCTCAGACTTATTCCCAAGTTTAGGGGTTTTCACAAAGGTTTTCTTGTCAGTGGATACTTGCTAGATTAACTTTCTGTGGGGGATAGTGAAGCCTGGGACTTCCTAATCCACCGTCTTGCGATTTTACTCCCCAAGTACAAATTTATTTTAGCTCAAGTTCTTTGATTTGGCTTAGTAGTTCTGCTGAATTGATTTGGGCTTAGTGGGTGTCATTCTACGTCTACAGTCATCACTGAGTCTGCTAGGTACTTAACTAGTCTTTGCTAAGTTTTCTCACATGTCCTGCCCTGGCTAGGACAATTTTGATGACTTGATTCTGCTCCATATGTCTTAAGCAAGCTGGCCTGGGCATGTTGTCATTGTGAAGGCAGAGCAACCAAGAGAGACCATTAATGCACAACCATCAAATATTCTAAAATCCCATTGGCTAATGCAAGTCTTATGGCCAATCCCAGAGTCAGAGTGGGAGACAACTACAGAATTACAGAGAAAAGGTTATAGACCCAGAGTACACATTAATTGGGACTATTAATATAATCATTTTATCATAAGCCAACAAAAGACCTTAACAAATCAACATTACATTCAGATAAAATTCTGAGAAAATTGTAATGAAAACTTGAGACCAAAGAATAAAAGGAAAGATTTAGAAAAGAGTTTGTTTTTAAAAATAGGGTATGGTATAAAAGTATAATCATTATACTATTAAGATTCCTTTTGGTATGTTTTGTTCATTTGTTTGTTTTTGTGGTACTAGGATTGAACCTAAGGGTGTTTTATCTCTGAGCTATACCACCAGCCCTATTTTATTTTTTATTTTGAAACAGTCTCACTAAGTTATTGAGGGCCTCGCTGAGGCTGGTCTGGAACATGTGATTCTCTTGTCTCAGCCTCCCAAGTACTGGGATTACAGATGTGCACCACCACACCTGGCTTCTTTGAGTATATTTAAATGAATAAAGTTACAGTTTTATTTTTAAATGACAATATTTATGATATGCCTACATTATATTCTTTATGACTATTTCAACTTCTTATGAGCAATTTTTAGATATCAACTAAAAACATGTGAGGAGATATGTAGATATGGGATTTCAAATTCCACTGGGGGATAAGAGTAGTATTCAAAGTAATTACCCTAGATCCTACTTTTGCTATAACCTACCTAAACAAATGTGGACATGTCAGAGGTGGCATGGTCTTTGCTTTAAACAAATACAGTTTTTAAATCTGAGGCCTTTTCAGATAATTTGAGGACAGTCATATGTATACAAGGTCATGTTGAGTCACTCATTCAAACTTTATTGGCCATTTTTATCATCTTCCATTCAACTGTCATCAAGTCATATTGTCTACATATTTTCACCTGCAAGCAATAAAAAGTCTCAGCCCAATCTGAGGCATAAATGGCATCTCAGTGTGTTTTAAATTACATTTCCTAGGTCAGGCGTGGTGGCACACGCTTGTAATCTCAGTACTTGGGAGACTGAGACAGGAGGATCGCAGGTTTGCGGCCAGCCTCATCTACTTAGTGAGGCCCTCTGCAACTTAGTGAGACTCTGTTTCAAAATAAAGAATAAGGCCGGGCGTGGTGGCACACGCTTGTAATCCCGGTACTTGGGAGGCGGAGACCGGAGGATCCGGGTTCGCGGCCAGCCTCAGCTACTTAGTGAGGCCCTCCGCAACTTCGTGAGACCTGGTTTCAAAATACAGGATAAAAAATAGGGCCTTGGGCATAGCTCGGAGGTAGACCACCCCTGGGTTCAATCCCCAGTACTGCCAAAAGAAAAAAAAAGAAAAGAAATTATATTTCCTCACCTAAAAATGTATGTGTCATTCATAGGGCTGCATTCATTTAGGAGTATGGCCAAGGCTACAACATCCAGCAAGAATCTTGACTGGGACAGGACTGACCATCACCCTCATCCTCTAGAGCCTCTTTTCATATGGCATTTAATCATTCATTAGCATAAGTTGGATTTTATATAAGAGGGCTAAAAGAGAACTGCTAGTCTTCTTAATTCCTAGGGTCAGAAGTCCTATAACATCATTTCTGTCACATTTCATGATGATATTGACATTCAACATGACTTCAGAAAGAAGTCACAAAGCTAGCGCAGATTCAAGGGGAGGAAAAAATACATTATATCCTGATGTGAGAAGGAGATATTTGTTTGTAGAGATAGAAGGAAATTGGGTATAGTTGGCCATTTAGATTTGTTTTTTGATTCATTTTCTATTCATATCTGTTTTCCATTTAAATTCTGGATTGTCTTGTTCTAGCATGTTTTAAGAACTCTTTCTATATCACAGATATCAGCTCATTTTCTGTCAGTTGAAATGAAAGTATTATTTATATAAATGTGTTATGTTTGTTGAATTTGTTTATATATTATATCATATATGTTTCTTTTAGCTTGATCAAATATGTTAAATATGTAATATTTTAGTTTTTCTACTAATATTCATTGTGTTAGTCAGCTTTCCATTACTGTGACAAATACCTGAGATAAACAACTTAAAAGGAGAAAAGGTTTGCTTTGGCTCATGGTTTGAGAGATTTCAATCCATATTGGTTGGTTTTGTTGCTTTGGGGGCTTTGGTGAGGCAGTACATCATGGTGGGAGCATGAGAACGAGGAAACTGCGTATCTCATAGAAGCCATGGGTCAGGGTTCCATTACACTTTAGGATTATGCCCCCAGTAACCTAATTCTCTTCAATTAGGCTTTACCTCTTAAAGGTTCTACCACTTTCCAATCGTGCCACGTCCCAGAAATCAAGCCTTTAACATGTGGGCATTTGCGGAACATTCCAGATCCAAACTGTAGCATTTGTGGTATTATTTTTTACTTTTAAATATTTAATAAATCTGAAATTTAAGTTTTTATGTGATGTGCCATCAGGATCCAGGTTTTGTTTATTTCTTTATCTTTGGTATTTGATTTATTTATATTTGGTATTTAGTATTTGATATCCAATGTATCAAATAAACCATCCTTTTCCTTTGTCACATTTGTCACGTGAAATCTCAGATTGATTTATGAGTTATCTATTCTCTTTAACTGAACTATTTTTGTTTTAACTGCTTTTAAGTGTACAGTTCAGTGGCATTAATTATAGTCACACTGTTGTGCAACAGTCACCACCATCCATCTCCAGAACATTTTCATCTTCCCGAACCGAAACTCTTTACCCATTAAATGCTAACTTCCTATTTCCCCTTCCTCTAACCCCTGGCAGCTGCTATTCTACTCTCTGTCTTTATAAATTTGACTACTCTAGGTACTTCACATGCATAAATCATACAGTATTTGTCTTTTCATAACAAGATTACTTCACTTAGCATAATGTCCTCAAGGTGCATTCTTGTTGTAGCATGTGTCATTATTTACTTTCTTTTTAAGGCCAAATAATACTCCATTATATATATGCCACATTGTGTATATATATATACATGCCACATTTCCATTCATCAGTCAATGGACACTTGAGTTACTTCCCATTTTTAGCTATTGTGGATAATGCTACTATGAACATAGTTGTACAAATATATGTTTGTGTCCCTATTTTTTATTATTTTGGGTATATACCCAATAACCAAACTGTTTTATTTAATTCTGTGCCACGACCATACTGATTTCTTAATGTTTTATAGATTTCATTTAAAAATTATTTATTTATTTATTTATTTATTTATTTTGCGGCATTGGGGATTGAACCCAGGGGCATTCTACCTCCGAGCTACACCCCCCTGTTTCTTTATTTTTGAAACAGGGTCTCACTAGGTTGTGGAAGACCTCACTAAGTAGCTGAGGCTGGCCACAAACCTGTGATCCTCCTGTCTCAGCCTCCCTAGTACTGGGATTATAAGCATGCACCATCACACCTGGCTAAATTAAATTAATTAAAGGGAATTATTTACATTTCTGTTTTTTGCTATTATTTAAAAAGGTATTAATTTTATATATTTTATTACATCTTAATCACCTTACTGGATTCTTGTAATATTTTCTATAGAATTTTATTATAGTTTCTTAGGAATACAGTTGATGTTAGGTTTATGCTGACCTCATTAAATAATTAGGGAAATTTCTCACTGTGGCAGTCCTGGAGGGTTACTGCTATTACCACCTCTGGGGAAGGCGGGAAGACTTGTCATTTCATTGGAAGGAGTGCAGGTAGCTGATGGTCTCCAGTTGTAAATGCCTACATACTGTCTCAGCTTTTGTTCTCTAGGAAGCCATAGTTGGATGACTGAGCTTGGTGCAGACACTGGGACCTGGACATTTTTGCTCAACGCTGAACTCCATTAATGGTCAGTATTTGTATAGAGATGCCCATTGGGTTAACCAAAACTGTTAGGTCCGTATGTCCAATCTGCATGATGAACTTAGGTTCTCCTTGCCCAATCCTGCTTCCTCCTTTTTAAAAATCTTTTTCAGGTGTTATTCCTTAATAAATCTATTGAATTACTAATTCAGAGAAATATCTACTGTTCAAAATTATGACTGGTATGTAAAGGATCACATATGGACTGTTAGTAAAACACATTTAAAAATGGGCATGGGGTCTATAGAAAGTTAAATTCTTAGTAATTATGAAAATTATGCTCAGTTCCTAGATATTCTAGGAATAAATGAACCAGTGAAGTAATTCATACCTTAACTGATTGAAATTACTCTTCCTACTTTCCACATAAGTGGAAATACATTTTTCTTGCATAGAATAATGTACTTTCACATGTAGCAACAGGAGGCAGAGCACGTATTATATATGAAAAAAATTCATGAAAATCTAGATCCTGCTATTTACTAGCTTGGTGACCTTGAGCAAGTTATTACACCATTCTGAGGTTTGTGAATAGGATAGGAAATATTTCCCTCTCAAGTTTGTTTTCACAATTAAAGTATGAGGGCAATGTCTAGCAAATAGTAAGTTTCAAATGTCCTCTATAGTTATTATTTTTGTTGTAAATAGTTTTTTGAGCTCGTACACTGAGTGACAGAGCCACACCTAGACTTGTTTTCTGGTTCCTGGTTTGGAGCTTTTTTCTTTATTATGCTGCTTCACTAAGGTAAGTAAAAGGATGTCAGGTGACAGAGTGGTTGGTTGAGGGGACCCCTCAGAGGAGAGACCTTAAAGAAGGAAGTGGTAATACCTTTCCTGAGAATGCTGTTATTACCTTTGGTTCCCTTTGGTTAAAGGCTAAAAAAGGAGAAATGTTTCCAAGCCAGTATTGTATTTGTGTTTGAGCAAAAGTGTTTCCAAGCTGGTATTTCATTCATATTGTTATATGATTTATATTTATATTTATTTATAACAATTATAACTATTACTTCCTTACATAATAAACTGCAAATTAAATATAATGTGTTTTTAGAAGTCGATCCTATGTTTTCTTAACCAGTCCATCTCAAGATGAAGTCTATCTGAGGTCAGAGAGCATGGTGAATCCATAGTATAAGCACAATACGTCTTGCCCAGAGTGTTAAATTTACTCAAAAGTAGTATAGTAACATGGAATAGCTCTACACTAAAATAAATAAAAGCATATTACAGAGTAAAATAAAATCTGTGTGATAGTTTAAGATAAAATATGAGGCTTTGACAATGCATATGCAATGATCTTCATGGTAGTATTCATCACTCTCTCTAAGAAATACTTTGGTAGGAAAGCCTAATACTGTGGAGGTTTAATCATTCTGAAGAAAAATACTTCTCTGTTTTTATTTCAACATTCTGATTTTATTTTAAATCTTTTTTTTCTTTTTGTGGTACTAGGGATTGAACCCAGAAGCATTCTACCTCTGAGCTACACCCTCAGCCCTATTTTTTTTTTATTATGAAACAGGGTCTCGCAAGGTTTATGAGTCTCACTACTTGCTGAGGCTGTCCTTGAACCTGCAATCCTCCTGTCTTAGCCTCCCAAGTAATGGGATTACAGACATGTACCACCACATCCAGCCTCATTTTATTTTAAAAAGTCAAAATTTTAAGGCATGTATTTTTTTCTTGTAATTGAACAATCTTATAAGTTTTAAGATGATTATCTTACCAGAAACTTAAAAAGTTGCTTGATAGTCTTTTGGAGTATTAAAAAAGCCTCAAATGATCATATATACTCTCCTGTAGGTAATGTCTGTTATTTCCCCATCTATATTTAAATAGTTTGAAGTAAAGATATACTAGTTAGATTAAAACATCTTCTAATTGAGTTAAAATTACATCTTTTAGCCGGGCGTGGTGGCACACGCTTGTAATCCCAGTACTTTGGGAGGCGGAGACCGGAGGATCCGGGTTCGCGGCCAGCCTCAGCTCTCTCTCTCTCTCTCTCTCTCTCTCTCTCTCTACCTAGTGAGGCCCTCCGCAACTTTGTGAGACCCGGTTTCAAAATAAAGTATAAAAAAATAGGGCCGGGGGTGTAGCGCGGAGGTAGAACGCCCCTGGGTTC
>PVJS01053182.1:0-13372 GCA_004027185.1 Glis glis | reverse complement strand
ATTGCTGAGAATTGCTTTGGCTATTCTGGGTCTTTTGTTTCTCCATATGAAATTAATGACTGATTTTTCTAGGTCTGTGAAAAATGATGTTGGTATTTTGATAGGGATTGCATTGACTCTGTAGATCATTTTTGGCAGGATGGCCATTTTGATAATATTTATTCTGCCTATCCAAGAGCAGGGGAGATCTTTCCATCTTCTAAGATCTTATTTGATTTCTTTTTTCAGTGTTCTATAGTTTTCATTGTAGAAGTCTTTTACCTCTTTGGTTAAGTTTATTCCTAGGTATTTGATTGGTTTTGAAGTCATTGTGAATTGAATTGTTTTCTGGATTTCTTTCTCAGTGGATTCATGGTTGGCATATATGAAAGCTACTGATTTGTTTAGGTTGACCTTGTATCCTGCTACGTTGCTGAATTTGTTAATCAGCTCTAGTAGACTTTTGGTTGAGTTCTTTGGGTCTTATAGGTATAGGATCATATCATCTGCAAATAAAGATTATTTTAGTTCTTCTTTTCCTATTTGAATTCCTTTGATGTCCTTCTCTTGTCTTATTGCTCTGGCAAGAGTTTCAAGGACTATGTTGAAAAGGAGTGGTGATAGTGGGCATCCTTGTCTTGTTCCTGATTTTAAGGGGAATTCTGGCAATTGTTCCCCATTCAAAATGATGTTGGCTTTGGGTTTCTTATATATTGACTTGATGATGTTGAGGTATGTTCCTTCTATTCCGATTTTCTGTAGAGTTCTTAGCATGAATGGTTGTTGAATTTTGTCAAATGCTTTTTCCGCATCTATTGAAATGATCATGTGATTTTTGTTTTTAGTTCAGTTTATGTGGTGGATAACATGTATTGTTTTGCGTATGTTGAACCAGCCTTGCTTTCCTGGGATGAAACCAACTTGGTCATGGTGTACGATTTTCTCAATATGGTTTTGAATGCATGTGGCTAGTATTTTATTTAGAATTTTTGTGTCTATGTTCATTAATGATATTGGTCTGTAATTTTATTTCCTTGAGGTATCTTTATTTGTCTATGGTATTAATGTGATGTTGGCCTCGTAAAAAGAGTTTGGAAGAATTCCATCTCTTTCAATTTCACAGAATAGCTTGTAAAGTATTGGTTTTAGTTCATCTGTGAAGGTTTTGTAAAATTCGGCTGAAAAACCATCTGGACCTGGGCTTTTCTTTGATGGAAGACTTTTTATTGCTGTTTCTATCTCTGTTCCCGCTATTGGTTGATTCAGATTTTCTGTATCCTCTTGGTTGAATTTAGGTATGTTGTATGTGTCTAGAAATCTTTTGACCTCTTCCATGTTTTCCATTTTATTGAAATATAAGTTTTCAAAGTAGCTTCTTATGATCCTCTGGATATCTCCACTATCTGTGGTGATATCCCCTTTTTCATTTCTGATTTTGGTAATTTGCATTGATTCTCTCCTTTTGGTTAGGTTAGCAAGTGGTTTGTCAATCTTGTTAATCTTCTCAAAGAACCAGCTTCTTGTTTTGTTGATTCTTTGTATTGTTTTTTTTATTTTCTATTTCATTAATTTCTGCTCTGATTTTAGTTATCTCCTGCCTTCTACTGGATTTGGGCTTTGACTGTTCCTGATTTTCAAGATCCTTGAGGTGTGTCATTAGGTTATTTATTTGGATGTTTTCTGTTTTTCTTATGTAGGCACTCAATGCTATAAATTTTTAAATTTTCCTCTTAAAACTGCTTTTAAGGTGTCCCACAGATTTTGATATGTCGTGTATCTATTTTCATTTAATTCTAGGAATTTTTTTATTTCTCCCCTTATTTCTTTCCTTATCTAGTCCTCATTCAGGAGTGTATCGTTCAGTCTCCATGTACTTATGTGATTATTTTTTGTCTTCTTGTTGTTAATTTCCAGTTTCAATCCATTGTGATCTGAGAAGATGCAGGAAATTATATCACATCTTTTGAATTTGCTGGTGCTTGCTTTGTGACCCAGTATGTGGTCTGTTTTGGAGAATGTTCCGTGGGCAGCTGAGAAAAATGTGTATTCAGGTGTTGTTGGTTGAAATAATCTGTATGTGTCTATTAGATCCACTTGGTCTATAGTTTTCTTTAGGTCTGAGCAATCTTTATTCATCTTTTGTCTGGAGGATTGATCTAGTGGTGTGAGTGGTGTGTTGAATTCTCCCAATATTATTGTGTTTGGGTCTATTTGGGACCTGATGTCCCGAAGACTATGTTTTATGAATGTGGATGTGCCCACATTTGGGGCATAAATGTTTACTATTTTTATATCTTCTTGTTAGATTGTTCCTTTTATTAATAAGAAGTGACCCTCTTTGTCTCTTCTGATGTGTTTTAGCTTAAAGTCTATTTTGTCTGATGTAAGTGTTGCCACCCCTGCTTGTTTTCGATCTCCGTTTGAATGGTATATCTTTTTCCATCCTTTTACCTTTAGCGTATGAGTATCTTTGGCTAGAAGGTGAGTTTCTTGTAGACAGCATATAGTTGGGTTATGCTTTTTGATCCACATTGCCAGTCTGCACCTTTTAATTGGGGAGTTGAGTCCTTTGGCATTCAATGTTATTATAGAGATATGATTTTTGTTTCCTATCATTTTGAGTTTTATTTTCTATTTGCTGTAGTGACAAATCTCCTTGTTTAGTTGTCTACTTGGTGGAGTTCACCTCTCCTGTGGTTCTGAAAATTGCTTGTTTTTCCTTCTTTGTGGTTTATTTCTTTTAGGATTTTCTCTAGTGTTACTTGGTCCTCATGAATTTTTTAAATGTTTGTTTATCATGGAACATTTTTATTTCTCCATCAATTTTATTTTATTTTTTTATTTTTTTATTGGTGCATTGTAATTTTACATTTAATAGGTGTTAGGTTAGAAGAGTCATACATGCACACATTGCCCAATTTGCCCTCCCTCAAATCCCACCCCATTCCCTCCCCATTCCCTCCCTTTAGTGCTTTGCACACAAAAGGGATTTGAGTTTTATAAGTTTGGATGTATACCTCCTGCGCTTTAGTGTGTTACCCTCCACCCCCCTCCCAACTCCCTCAGATAGGTCATCTTCTTTGTTTATCTAAAGCTTTCCCCTTCTTTGTTTGGAGTCCCTTCTAAGTCTCCTCCTCTCTATCTTCCACATATTAAGGCGGACATCCGACTTTTTGTCTCCATTAATTTTAAATGATAATTTTGCTGGATATTTCAATCTTGGTTGGAATTTGTTTTCTTCCAGGGTCCGGAGTACTTTGTACCAATCCCTCTTGGCATTCCTGACTTGGGTTGAGAAGTCTGGGGTGATTTTTATTGTTTTGCCCCTGTATGTCACCCATTCTTTTGTTCTTGCTGCTTTTAGGATTCTTTCTTTGGCCTCTATGTTAGTCATTTTAATTATTACGTGGCGAGGGGAGGTCCTTCTTTGGTCCTGTCTTAATGGTGTTCTACATGTCCCCTATATGTGTATATCCAAATCTTTCTCTATGTTCAGAAAATTCTCTGAAATTATTTCTTTGAAGAGGTTTCTTATACCCTTGGTCTGTGCTTCTAAACCTTCAATGCCTTTTATCCTTAGATTAGGATGTCTTGCATTGTGCTGTATTTCTTGAATGGCCAGGATATGTTGTTGTAATATCTTCTGTATATCATTGACTGTGTTCTCAGTTCTGAATGAGCTGTCTTCCAGGAGTGATACCCTATTTTCCATGTGTTCGTGCCTACTGGAGTTGGTTTCTATTGAAGTCTTTAATTTGTTTATTGATTCCTTCATTTTCGTTCAGAGTTTCTTTCTGATTCTTCCTTAGAGCCTCAACTTCCTCCATCATATCCTCTATGCTTTGTTTGAGGCCTTTCTTCATTCTGAAGATCAAAATTCTGAATTCTCCATCTTGCATTTCCTGCAGGTCAGAGTCAGTGATCTCACTTGATGATACATTGTGGGTGTTTCTTGTTTCCTCACTGTTCTTCATTCTTGTATTTTTGGTGTTTTCCATTTTGTGTTTCTGTTGCCTCCGCATCATCTTCCTTTCTGTGTATGAGACCTCTTGATGGTTCCTGTAGTCCCAATTGGGTCAGTACGCTGCAGGCTGTGGATCCCTCTTGTCTGGTTGGCTGGGGCGTGGTATTGTGTGTGGAAGGGTACACAGGGTCCGGAGCTTGGGTGTTGGCATGTAAAGAGCACTTTGAGGCATGGTGTTGGGTGCGGGCACTGAGGCGCAGGTGACAGTGCCAGAAGGTGCCCTGTTTCTGAGGCACGGGTGCTGGGGGTTGCCCGGGCCCCTAGGGATGCACACATGCTCCGGGTCTCGGGCAATGTCGCTGGAGGGTGCCTGGGCTCTGATGCACTGCACTGAGGATTTTGAACAGGCTCGTGGGAGGAGCGGGCTCCGGGTATTGAGTAGTGGCGCCTAGGGGTGCACAGGCTCTGAGGTGTGGCACAGAGTATTGCGCGTGGGTCACTGGGGGAGCATGTGCTCCTAGATCTCAGGTGGCAGCGCCAGGGCGTGCCCTGACTCAGAGACAACCTGGAGAGTCACACGGGTCTTGGGTGGCAGCGCCGGAGGGTATCCAGGCTCTGAAGCGCTGCACAGAGGCTCCTGTGCGGGGGAGAGAGGTGCAGGCTCTGGGTCTCAGGTGGCTGGGCCGGGGTCCAAGGCAGGGCACGGAAGGCTGTGCAGGGCAAGCAGGAGGTTGCTGGGGTCTGAGGCCGGGCGAGGAGGGCCCGGTGACGTGGGGGGATGTCGAGGCCTGGGGTGGGCGCAGAGGCCCCCAGGGTGATGTGGGAGGACACCGAGGTCTGGTACCTGTCGTAGAGGCTGCCAGGGTAACACTGAGGTCTGGGGCCGGTGTAGAGGCCACCAGGGTGATGAATGACCTTTCAATTTCTGTGACTGGCTAATCTCACTTAACATAATGTTTTCTAGGTCCATCCATTTTCCTGCAGATGACATAATACTTTCTTATTTTTAAATGAAAATAATTAAATCTAAATGTGGTGTTTAAAATTGTCCATGACTTTTCCTTGACTGCATGTATTGTAGAACCAGGTCCTGGGTATTAGATCTTCATTTGAAGCTCACATTAAAATGCAGAACACCTTGCCTGGCTCTCAGGATCTAGCAAACATTGCGTGTTTGCCACCCTTAACATCACGCATTTTCAGTGCCTGTTTTGTGACTCCTACCTGTGATATAAGACAAACTTCCACCCCAGCCTCCACTCATGAGTGTTCATGTATCCAGCACATGGATCAGGCAGCTGCTGATCAATTCCAACCAAACTTCTCAGTGACAGTTAAAGCAATCAATCAAAGTTCAAAGAGAATGAGAAGTTCATGTCTAAGGCCATTCTACAATGTCAAACTCATAATTAGTTAAATATTTTACAAATACAATCTAAAAGTGATGCCATTTTCAAAAATAAAACAAGCATTGCTGTGGATAAGAAGAGAAAGCCAATGCCATGAGTGTTGCTGAAGCTGCAAATCCACTGAGTTTGGAGCACAGCTGCAGATGGCATTGAAGTGTCTTATTACTCGATGGGAAATGGAGGCTCTCTGTGATGGATAGTCCCATTATCCTCTCAGGGTATGGGCCCCTAAAACCCTACACTGACCTACATAAGGAAAAGGAGACAAAAAGCACATATGGAAGAAAATGAAAAGTCTTTACAGAGAAAGGTGAACAGTGAAGGAGGATGAGGGAGCAACTATGCTTAAATGTACCTGACCGGCTCAGGACATGTTTCTAACTCAAAAGTTTCAAAACAAATTGATGAATGAATGAGAAAGCTAGTTTAAAAAATCAAAAATTTGGAGATTATTTACTACAGAAGAAAAATAAAAGAAAAATCTGAAAATCAATAGAAAGTATACATGACAAACTTAAGTTAATGGAAGATTTCATCTACGCAGTTTCATGGAACTGTAAAGCAAAACAACTAGGCTTAAAGTCAGCCAGAGAACATGAATTATATCTGCCGCAGCATCCAGCTTCCATTCTTTAGCCTCTGAGATGTTGAGATGTCATTCCTAGATCTTAAATCTTCCAGAATTTTGTATAAACAATTAATCTCTTAAGTTTTTTGTTACTGAAAATACCTGAAGTCCCTTTAGGATGAGAATATGGTTTGGCAATCTGACATGATTTGGTTTGAAAGGTGTGATTATCTGTTAGTATCAGAAATAGGATTGTCCTTGATACACTGTGGTAAAACAAATTAGTAAATTACAATTTGGAAGCCAGGCATGGTGGCTAATCCCAGTATTTGGGATGCTGAGACAGGAGGATCACAGGTTCGAGGCCAACATCAACAACCTAGTGAGACTCTCAGCCACCTAGTGAGACTCTGTTTCAAAATGAAAAATAAAAAGGGCTGGGGGTGCAGCTTGGAGGTAGAATGCCCCTGGAGTCAATCTTCAGGGACACACACACACAAATAAAACAAAACAACAATAACAGCAACAACAAAAAATTACAATCTGGGGTACCTTGGAGATGTCAGAAGACCAGGAGGTTTCTATAACTGTCATAAAAGTAACTCATTTCTTATAATTGAAAGATTTAGCTGAAAATTTGATGTATAATTAGGATCTGCTGATTATTGAATTTCAGTGTGAGTTTAATTCACAGCTTTGTAAGACATATTATGTAAAATCTTTTACTGGGAGAGAGTGGGATCCTGAAAATGAGATAGGAGCATTGAGATAAATTTGGAAATATCTAAGCCCAAACACCAAAACTCCAATGAGCCTCCCTGAACAGCAGAAACCACCCTTCCATTAATGATGAGGCTTTCTGTTTTGTATGGAAACTCATGATCTGACTGAAGAAATTATCTTTCAAAAGCAATCTGAATTTTTTCATGTTCTAAGCTTACCAGCTCTCATTACTTTCAGAATCTATAGTTCCAGCCAGGCATGGTGGTGCATGCCTGTAGTTCCAGTACTTGGGAGACTGACAAGAGAATCACAGGTTCAAGGACAGCTTCAGCAAATTAGGGTAACTCTCAGCAACCTAGAGAGACCTAGTTTCAAAAACAAAAAAAGAGGGCTGGGGGTGTAACTCAGAGATCGAACGCCCCTGGGTTCAATCCCCAGTACCACAATAAATGAATAAAGTAAATAAACACAAAAATAAAACAGAATCTATAGTTTAAATCAGATGTCATCTGTGTTTATATTTTACTGTTGAAAAATACAAGTGTAAGGAATTCGTGAGCAACGATTAGTGTAAAAAGTAATCAGAAATGTTTGAAAATAGACGTTGTCATCAATGATATTCAAAGAAGCACATTAATGACTGTATCTTATTTGGGGAAGTCAGAATTATGGAACAATGATAGCGTTAGTAAGAAAAATAAAGAGTGGATAATTAATGGCATGATATAGGGATTCTAAGTTAGTAAAGGATGAATATAGAATTGAAGAAAATAACATCATTTGAACAAAAGACAGGAAAGCAAAAATAAATAAATGCAAGTCATTATAAAGAAAAAAAATCACCGGGCGTGGTGGCGCACACTTGTAATCCCAGTACTTTGGGAGGCGGAGACCGGAGGATCCGGGTTCACGGCCAGCCTCCTCTCTCTCTCTCTCTCTCTCTCTCTCTCCCTGTCTCTCTCTCTCTCTCTCTACTTAGTGAGGCCCTCTGCAACTTCGTGAGACCCGGTTTCAAAATAAAGTATAAAAAATAGGGCCGGGGGTGTAGCACAGAGGTAGAACGCCCCTGCGTTCAATCCCCGGTACCGCAAAAAAAAAAAAAGAAAAAGAAAAAGAAAAAAATCACAAAATAATATAAATGAATTTAAATATTTCAGTAATCTCAACAAAGTAATAATATACTAACATAATAAAAGATAAAGCTATAATTTAAACTAACATAATACAACTAATAAAAGATGAATTACATATAAAACCAAACATTATAGAAAGCAAAGAGAAATGACTTATAAAGTTTGAAAAAAACCTTGGGAAAGACAAAGAAGGTGAAATAGCCAAGTTAATGTCAGACAAAATAGATTTTAAAATAAAAAGATTCAGCGTTGGGGGTGTAGCTCAGTGATAGAGCACTTGCTTAGCAATTATGACACCCTGGGTTCTACCCCCAGCACCATCAATAAATAGATAGATAGACAGATGGATAGACACATAGATTGTAATTAAATAAATAATTCAGTAAAACTAAAGAGAAATATTTATGTGCTAAAAATTTAGATTGGTCCTGCATCAAATAAAACCAATAAAATTAAAAGTATAAAATCCCTTCAAACTAAAAATGGTAACTTCAACATATATCTACCAGACACTGATCAAACATAAAAACACAGAAATGTTAGAGGATATTTGAAGAACATCATTAATGACAGAGAGGGAGACAGGAAGAGAAGAAATAACCTTTTACCAAACTGAGACTGTACATTATTTTCAAGCCACTATAAAATATTTCTTTCAAAAAGTACAATACATTGAAAAAGAATATTTTTAAGAAATGACAACTCACACAATCTTCTTGGAGTCCAATATAATTAAATTAGAAAATAATAACAATATTAGAGCAAATAAAAATATTTGAGTGGGAGGCTTATTGTCAGTAAGAACAATATCATTACAATAATAAAAAACCAAAGGCACAAGACAAGAAACAGTATAATATTTAGATTATACACTTATTTACTTAGTATAGCTATGGGAAATAGATCTTTTTAACTTCACTGGATGGATCAAGAATGCAAGGATGAAAAAAGTAGAATATCTTGCCCAAGTGAAACAATTAATAAAAGAGATAACAGACAAATTAAATCTAAATCTGTTTACCCCAAAATCTTTGCACCATAAAAGTAAAAATAACCTGCTGTATATTATAAAATTAAAGCTTTTTAAAAAATACATGGTTTAAATTAACAAACTTTATTTTTATATATAGTAGTTTTATTTTCACATCAAAATTGTGCAGAGAGTAGTTTCCACATACCACCTGTCCCTACACACGCACCATCACCCCAACTTCAGACATCTCATAATGCAAAGATGAACCTACATTGACATATTATCATCCAGAGCCCAGAGCTTACATCAGAGTTCACGTTTGGTGTTGTATGCCCTATCAGTTTGGAAAATGTATAATGATTTGAACCCAACCTTGTGGTAAATCGTCTGTGCTTTCCCTACTCATCACTCTCCCCTGCGAGTTCCTAGCAACTGCTGATCTTTTTACTGTGTCTAGTTTTGCCTTTCTCAGAGCATAATATAGCAAGACTCATATAATATGCAGCCTTTTCAGATTGGTTTCTTTCATTTACTAATATGCTTTTTAGTTACTTTCATGTCTTTTTATAGTCATAGTTTGTGTATTTTTAGGGCTAAATATTATTCCATTCTCTGATGTGCCACATTTTATCTAACCATTCCTCTTCTGAAGGACATCTTGGTTGCTTCCAAATTTAGGCAATTTTTAATAGAACTGCTATAACTATATGCACTTTTGTTTGCTTATTTGTTTGTGTGTCTGTGGTCATGGTTTATTATTCATTTGGGTAAATACCAATAAGCACAATTGTTGAATCCTGTAGTAAGACTATGTTTCATTCTGATGATTGTTTAGTTTCTTTAAACTCTATTTCTGCCTTTTTGTAAGGCTTGTAATTTTTTATTGGTATCTAAGCATTACATTGCTGAAACTCTCATAAATAGGACTTTACTGGTGTGTTGGTAAGATGTGGGGGTGGAGGATGCCATTATCCTATAAATAAATAAATATTATCTATAATCTACTTATTGAAAGCAAATATTTAAAAAAGGGCTCATGTTTCTCCTTGCTTAGGAGATAAAATACTTTTCTCATTTTTTTTAAAGAAAAAGTTTCAAGTTAATCCATCTGGGCTTTTTAGTGATTACATAGAAGAAATAGTACAGAAATATCTGCACCTAGAAGGAAAGGATTCTCATAAGAAAAATTAGAACAAAAGAATGAAAAGTAACCATAGGGAGGAGGCTCATATACAAAAACAACCATTATTACCTCAGGCTGCTTCTTGCTAGGACTGTTAATTTGTGGTGAGATTCAATGTAGCAAATGTATATTCTACAAGGACTGTGGAAAGGTTACTGCTTAACTCATCTATCTTTACAATTTACTTAGCAAAATATCACATGAAAAATTAGCCCCCAAAGTACCCAACAATATAGAAATAATATTTTTATTAATAATAGGTTTACATATATAATATCTTTTATGTATCTATGTAGTCCTTCAGATTTTCTATTTAGTCTTAAAAATGATGTCTTCAAATTGGGTGCAGTGGCACATGCCTGTAATCCCAGTACCAGGGAGGCTGAGATAAGAGGGTTGCATATTCAAGGCCAGTTTCAGCAACTTAGTGAGACCCTCAGCAACTTAGTGAGACCTTGTTTAAAAAAAATGAATAAAATGAAAAGAACCAGGGATGTAGTTCAGAGGTAGAATGCCCCTAGGTTTAATCCCAAGTACCATAAAAAATTTAAAAAACAAAATATGTGTTCAAATGAAGGACCACTAACTGGAAGCACCTTTTAACTTAATGAAACTCTCTTTATCATAAAATTGTGAATCTTAAATCTAGATATAATATAGTTTCAAATAATTGTAATTGCATCCCCAACAACTTCTAAAGTCATATTAAATATATGGGAGTCATTTATTGATTTCTTTGGGACATATATTATTTCTATTTACTTAATATTTATATTCAATTACAGTGTTATATTTGTTGTAATACTGCAACATTTGCTGTTGATGTGTAAGAAATTATCCCCAAAATTAATAGTACAAAACATCCATGTTTGGATTATGCATTCTGTGGTTCAGGAAATCAATGAGGGCATAGAGGATATAGATTATCTTTACTTCATATCTAGGACCTCAGTTGAAAGACTCGAAGACTAAGTTTTAAAAATCATGAAGATCTATTTACTCACACATCTGGTGGTTGATACTGGTTATCATTGGCTGAGACCACTGACAGTATTGGCACCACATGGCTACTTCCTTTCCAAACATTCTATCCATAAACCTAGTAGAGATCAAATAGAAAGGAGATACAGGTAGGGAGAATTCCTGTCTCATAGAATCCAGAAATGTATCACATGAATATTCTAAAAGAGAATCTGGAGAGGCAAATATTTCACCAGACACAGAGATGCTTTATCAGAATAGTGGATTCATCATCAAGGCACATTAGAGTGTATATTATAATTCAGTCAACTATATTTGCCACTCAGTATTCTCTAAGACTGCCTCAAAATTCTCTTAAAGCTTTGAGTCCTGCTTCAGTGCATAGTTTTATCTGCTGCAAGGATTCAAATTCAATTGTTGCTTTCAAGAGCTAGAGATAACTGTATTCAAGTCTTTACCATTCTTGATGTGAGCTGTTCATCATTCCATCTGCATTTATCATCTCCTTGTGATAAATTTAAATTAAAATCTAGCGGGGCATGGTGGCGCACACTTGTGATCCCAGTATTTGGGAGGCTGAGACAGGAGGATCACAGGTTGTTCGTAGCCAGCCTCAGCTACTTAGTGAAACCTTCCGCAACTTAGTGAGAGACTCTGTTTCAAATAAAAGAATAAAAAATAGGGCTGGAGTTATAGCTCGAAGGTAGAATGCCCCTGGGTTCAATCCCCAGTACTGCCCCCCCCAAAAAAAACAATTAAAATCTATGGTCCCAGTCCTCTTTGTTTTATGGCTACCCAATCAACAAAAAGGAGACAAATATTGGAAATATTTAGTATCTATGTTTCTTTAATTGTATTTCATAATAAAGTAAAATATTTGATTTATTAGATGATTTATGATGATAAATTCAGACATCACCTATAGAATTAGTCACATATTGGAAATGGAAAATTCTTATAAGTATTTATATTAGTTTATTTTTATTAACTTCTTAAACATATGCATGGTTATGTTTGTCTTACAAGTACATATTAAAATGGCAGTTAACATTAATTCAAACTACTGAGGCCCACTATTTGCATGAGAAAGTGACCAGACAGTCATGATTAGCTCTGATTTATCAACTCATTCTTTGTCAAACTTTCATCTTACATTTGATTTTTAATGTAACTGAGTTTTTATCTTAATTTCCTTAGTAGAAAATACATAACCAGATATAGTGTATTTGTTTTAAAAATCCTCTGTTTCTAATTTTGAATATAGAAAGTATTGCAATGAACAGAGGTTTAAAAAGATTTAATTGTAAACTTTTAAAATATATTGACTCAGGTTAGTAAATTACTTTTCAATGTATCAGGATATAGGATTTTAATATTTTCAAATATTTAAATGAATTTATTTCTCTTTTTCTTGTGATTACTGATATGTAAGATGAAAAAGACAGCTGACCAAAGTTGTAGTTAGGAGTCAAACCAAGTTAAGTGTCAAACCAAATTAAATATCTATGAATTTAGGGTTTAATTATTGAAAAAGATAAAGAAAGTAAAAAGCTTGCCAGGAGACTTCAATTTTCCAGGTGCTGAGTTAGACTTGAGAGAGAAAGACAAATTAGTTCCTGTCTCCAAGCTTAATGGAAGGCACAGAGATGCACATAGAGGATTTCAGTGCATACCATCAGTTCTGTTTAGATGAGCACTATTTGTTATGAACACCCTGTTATCTTACAGATTGAACACATTGGAACAAATAGAACAAATCAAAATCTGACTCTTACAAAATAAATAGCAATAACTAAATCTTTGTGTATGTAAATTAAATGATATTATTTTAAATGAACTTTTTAGTCCTTTTTTAGAGAGTATTTTTGCATATCAATACTAGCAAATGTGAATTTTGGAAGGGCTTAGTGGAAAAAAATAGGAACTAAAAAGAGTTTATCCAAAGTAGAGGGCTAGATTGAAGAGAGTGAGAAGCTAGATTAATACATGAGGAAATAAATGTGCAGTTTCAGAGAGTTTAGAGTTGTTGTCTTCTTCTAAGAGATTTTTCTTCCATTGTCTTCCTTGGCCACATCTTCAAGTAGGAGATCATAGAAATGTATTCTCTGGGGCTGAGCAGCTTTCTCAAACCGTCCCTGCCTTAGAAGTTTGGGGGACCAAGATGTTTTAAATCTTGAGACTTTTAATCCAATCTCATGTATTTTTGACTACTAGCTCACTCAAAACTTTAAGTAGGATTCTCACTCAATAAGCATTGCCCCAGTGGCCAAATTATGGAACCAACCTAGATGTCCATCAACAGATGAATGGATCACAAAATTATGGGAAATACACACAATGGAATTCTACTCAGCAATAAAGAAGAACAAAATAACAGCATTTGCAAGAAAATGGAAAGATCTGGAGAGCATTATGTTAAGCGAGATTAGTCAATCACACAAAATGAAGGGTCATATGTT
>PVJS01053181.1:0-13369 GCA_004027185.1 Glis glis | reverse complement strand
AGGATGAGGTGTGGGACAGGTGCAGCGGGGGGGAGGATGAGGTGTGGGGCAGGTGCAGGATGCAGGGGAGGATGAGATTGGGGCAGGTGCAGCAGGAGTGGGGAGGATAAAGTGTAGGCCATGTGCAGCATGCAGGGAGGATGAGATGAGGTGTGGGGTTGGGCATATGCAGGACAATAGGAATAGCTCATGGGTGGTTGGGACCAAGCCTGGCAGGTCCAAGCAGACTACCTCATAGTTGCTGATATTCATCAGCGGGAAGCTCTCCCCATCTGTCCCGACCAGGATCTGGAGACTGTCCTCACCCTGAGGGAGCAGACAGAGGGATGGATGTCACCCAGGAGCAAGGGGGCTCCCTGCTGGTCCTTCCTGCAGCCACTGAGCAGGTGCTTGGGCCCCAAAGGGGTAACACAGACACACACACACACACACAGACACACAGACACACACACACACACACACACACACACACACACAGAGCTGGAGTGGGGGTGGCCAGAACCAAGTGAGAAAATAGGTAATTCCAGTGAGGGGAGGCAGAAGACCATGGGAACAGGGTGATGGACAGACAGCAATGACCACAACAGATATAACCAAGAGTCTTATGGGACCACACAGAAGGATCCTGTGGGCCGTGAGGAAAGGCAGAGCTATTTCTAAAGTGGTGGAAGGTACAAACAGGAGTTCACAGAAGAGGACCCCCAAAGAGCCGCCGACGGGGGAAGAGATGGAAGCCCTAGGACAATGCTGGTCAGGGGCCGGCATCACTCACCACCAGCATTCTGAGGGTCTGAGAACACAGAAGGCCGGGAGAGGACGGACAATGTGTGTATTGCGGATAGTGTGCACATTGGTACACGAACCTGAGGCATATTTTGCACTGTTTAAAATTGAGCACCCCTCGGCCCACTGGCCAGCACAACCCCCTGGAGGACTGGTGGGAAGCCCACTGGAGCTCTAGTTCAGGCATTTCTGAGGGACGGAGGAGGCTGGAGTCAGCAGCAGAACCTCCTGTGTGCCGTGGGGTGAATCACAGCCCCCACCTGCCTCTGTCCAGGAGCCCAAGCCATTCCCCACCTGCATGTGGCAGGACTCGGGAACCAGGGAAGAGTGTAGAGCTGATTCACGGAGCGGACACCCGGCAGACACCCGGGGAGGAGGCCCAGCTCTCCTGAGAGGACGTGGAAGGAGGTCGTGGTCCACCTCACGGAGCAGGCCTCAGACAAGACCTGCCACGCGGGTGCCTGGGCCACCCAGAGGAAAAAGAACACAGGCGCAAAGCTGGCGACTCAGGTCACCTGTGGTGGGACATGAGACTGGAGGCTGGAGGAGACTGAGGGGAATGCCTGGGCTCCTCCATGACTCACTGCAGCCGAAAACTAGCTCAGACAACAGACTTTATTGAAAAAACAAGCCTCACATGTGCGAGGCCCTGAGACCCCTGACACCACACACACATACACACACACACACACACACACACAACTTCCACGTGCAAGGCCCTGAGTTCCATCCCCCCCCCCCACATGAGCCTCACATGTGTGAGGCCCTGGGTTCCATCCCTCACACACACACACACACACACACACACACACACGCACATACACAAACTTCAGATGTTTACTTGCAGCATAATACACTTTTTTTGTTTTTTGGGGTTTTTGTTTGGCGGAGTTTTTGAACCCAGCGGCATTCTACCTCTGAGCTATGCCCACAGCCCTTTTTTACTTTTTTTTTTTTTTTTTTGCGGTACCGGGGATTGAACGCAGGGGCGTTCTACCTCCGCACTACACCCCCGGCCCTATTTTTTTATACTTTATTTTGAAATCGGGTCTCACGAAGTTGCGGAGGGCCTCACTAAGTAGAGAGAGAGAGAGAGAGAGAGAGAGAGAGCTGAGGCTGGCCACGAACCCAGATCCTCCAGTCTCTGCCTCCCAAAGTACTAGGATTACAAGCGTGCGCCACCACGCCCGGCTCTTATTTTTTGTTTTGAAATAGGGTCTCGCTAAGTTGCTGAGAGTCTCACTACGCTGCTGAGACTGGCCTCAAACCTTCAATCCTCCCATCTCAGTCTCCCAGAAAACTGGGATTATAGGCGTGCACCACCATGCCCGGCCATAAATACACTTGCTAGAGTGAAAAACGACTAACAAGTAAAGTTGTGCTTTCGGATACTTGTGGATGGGATGAAGTTGCTCCATGAAGGAGGTGAGCAGAGGGCTGCTGCCATCCCCGTCCTGGTGGGTGCAGTGCTGAGGGCTCAAGCTAAGTCAGAGTACAGGGCTCTGCAGGGAGCAGAGAGGGGCGCTACCAGAGTAGGGGAAGGGGAGGGGGCCACCAGGGGGTCAGAGCAGGTCCAGCCCTTTCCAGACTCAGTGGGAGGCTGAAGGGAGCGGGTTATGAGCAGGTGGAGGCCCTGGCTTAGGAGAAGGAGCTGGCAGAACCAAAGGCTTTACATGATGCTTGATGGCCCCATGGCCCTGCGTGGGTGGAGGAGCCCCAGCCCAGTCCCAGCAGGGAGCTTGCAGGCAGGCACAAGGCCCCTGTGCATGGGTGTCTGAGGGCACAGGTGTTTTCTGGGGCTGTCCTTCCCAGCACCCTGCCTTCCCCCTCCTGGGCACCTGCAGTGATAGGTAAGCACTTCCCAGCAGAGCCAGCAGCTTGGGGTGCCACCCACCCTGCAGCCCGCCTGCCCAGCCTGCCTCTTGCCTTGGCCTCTAGCCGGCCCACATCCCCATCCTCCACGGCCCCAGTGCCCCTCCACTGTACCCATCCCCCTGCCGCCTCTGCTCCTGCTGATCCCTACCTGAGATCCTTTCCCTTCCCCAGCCACATTCCTGCCGCCTCCTCCAGAAAGTCTCACTTGACTGCCCCAGCCAGTTGGCCCTCCCGGGCTGCCAGGTAAAATACAGCCACCCAGTCACATTCGGAGCTCAAATAAACAACAGAAACTTATTAGTATAAGTATATCCCAATGATTACCTGGGATGTACTTACCCTAGGAAAAAAAAGTTCCTCATCTGAAATTCAGTTTAACCTGGTATCTGTTTTAGATCTAGTCCTGCTGAGTCTGCAACCCTACTCCAACCCCACAGGTCACACAGTCACCACCAGCATCTGCCAGTCCAGGACCAGGCTGGGTCTGCCCAGCTCTCTCCCCTCACAGAAGCCAGGAAATGCATGAATCCAAGCACAGCAGGGCCGAGCGATACAAACATCACCCCCAGCCTCACAGCACCTTTTGGCTCATCCTGGGCATTCATGGCCCACCCCATCCTCCCTCCCTCCCTCTAGCACCCCACTCCAGACTCCCAGGCACTCTCAGGCCTCCCAACAGCAGCCTGCAGACACCTGCACCCAGGTGTGGGGTGCCCTACTGAGCCTCTCCCCCATCCTGGGTCAGGAGAGAAAGCTGCATTCACTGGGGCACGCAGGGAGGGGTCGCCTGGTACCAGGGAAGAGGGTCCAGACAGGATGGTGGCCTGCGGACACTGGCCTGCCCCTGCAGGGGCTCAGCTGCGTCCTGTGGGATGAACTGGTGAATGAATTGGGTCTTCACCTGCTTGACTTTAGACCCAGGAAGAGGCCCTCCCGACCCCCATGCCCAGGACCCCTACCATCAGCACAGGCCCAAAGCTGCAGGGCGTGCGAGGCAAGCAGGGGGCCAGGAGCCGGGACAGAAAGGGGTACAGAGGGACCCTTCCACAGGGCTCCCCCTGGATGGTCGCGGTGAGGCTGGCCTGCTTTGGGATGATTACCCAGCGCCTCTCAGAAACAGCACAGCCCACCTCCCCTGGGGCTGGAGTGTGGCCTGGACCAGTGGAGGGTGGTGACATCAGGGCTCTATCAGGCATGGAAGTGGGCCAGGGGAAAGTCACATACCTGGGCTGCCGGACCCTGACCACCCTTGGCATCAGACAACCGCCACTTCATCAGCCAGGTCCCGGCCAGCCCTGGTCCGGCTACTTCCCACCCCACAACTGAACAGGAGCTGGATCCCAGGATTCTGCTGCCCACACACTCTAGGTTCACCAGCTCCACCCCATTGGCCGAGCCCTCGCTTCCAGGATCAGTCTGCCCATCTGTCTGTCGGTCCCCCAGGGCCAGAGTTTACGGGGCTACATCCCACTGGCCCCTGGCCTGACAGCCCATCAGGGCCTTCAGTGATGGAGGCTGGGCCTACCGGAAGCTGCCCCACTTCTACCAAGCAGACTGCTTGGGGCACAAAGTGGGGTGTCCAGGACCCCATGTCCCCATCCATCAGGCTCCACCTGCAGAAAACCATAGGAGCCCCTGGACTCCCAGGTGCCCAGGGCAGGGGCAGGGGCCGTCTCCACACACTCCACTGGGGGCCCAGGGCTTCAATCCCAGCCCTGCCATTCGCGGACCTGGATGGGTGCAGGCTCTGGGCAGAGAGCAGGCCCGGGCTCTGAGCCTCAGTTTCCTCATCTGTAGAATGGGGTGATGCCACCCCACCTCAGAACCTCCCAGATGACCTGCATGAGCAGGAAGAGGGTGGGCAAAGCTACCGGGGGCTGCTGCCATCTTTCCCTCTGTTCTTCTCACCCTCTGGCCTTACAGGCTGCACACCCAGCAGGCCGGGCGAGGGCTTAGTTGGAGGCACTGGCAACCCCTGTGGCAGGAGACCTGGAGACACACAGTAACTCCCACATGAACCTCCCTGGAGAGGGCCAGGAACACAGAGAACCAGAACTGGGGATCCTATCCCTGGCATGGCCTCCTGTCCAGCCTCCAGATCAGGGTAGGCAGAGGAGGTGGCCATGCAGACAGGATGACCGCCCAGCTCCAACCAGGCCTGGCTGGCAGGTGACCTGGTGTCCATGTAAGGCATGTGGGGTCACATCTAACCCTTGGCCAGGGCTCTGTGCCCTCTGGGCTCAGGCCCTTGAGCACTTTGCGGTTTCACAGTCCACTAAGGGGGCCCTCCCACCCCACCGTAGTGCACAAGCACAGAGGCCCTCGGGCCCAGGCTTTGCCTTCCCGGGACAATGCCTCTGACCCCCGGAGCTTCCCAAGCCGCCTGCTCCCCATCCCCTCCTGCTGCTGCCCACCCACCCGTCCCTAGACACTGATGTGGCACCAGCTCTGTGTGCTGCCCTCAAGGACAGTGCACAGTGTGAGTGGACACAGAGGGCGGGGACACATGTCCTTGTGCAAGGAGGTGGCCCCGAGCCTGGTCTTGTAGGGCAAGAGGTTGTCAGGAGGCAAATGTGGAGCAACATTCCTGGGAGAGAGAAATGCGTGTGGGCTGGCCCTGATGGGCAGGGTGCAACTGGTATCTGGGACTCAGTCCTCAGCACCTTTGAAGACTTGGTAATCACTGTCTCCCAGAGACTCAGTCTTTAGCACCTCTGAAGACTAGGTAGTTACCACTCCTGGTGACTCACTAATCAGCACCTCTGAGGATTGGTAGTTACAACTCCCAGAAACTCAGTCCTCAGCACCTGAGAATTTGTTACTACCTCCAGGGACTCAGTCCTTAGCACCTCCAGGGATTCATTCCTCATCACCTCTGAAGACTTGATAATTCTATCTCCCAGGGACTCAGTCCTTAGCACCTCTGAAGACTAGGTAGTTAATACTCCTGGTGACTCACTAATCAGCACCTCTGAGGACTGGTACCCCCAAGGACTCAGTCCTCAGCACTACCAGGGATTCAGTCCTCAGTACCTTTGGGACTTGGCAGTCACGATCCTGATGACTCAGTCCTTGACACTTCAGCTTTGCAGAAGGAAAGAAGGGAGCCCCCAGGAGGGTGGCAGAAGCTGGGGCGGGAGGGCTGCTTAGGCCGCCGGGGAGCTGGGACTTCAGCAGGGTCAAGGGGGAGCCACACAAGGAATTGGAGTGGAGGAAATCATGCCCAGACCCAGCTAGGAGTTGGGACCACCAAGTCCTCTGAGTTTCTAAGGACCAATGCCAGTTGGGGACCGGCCTGGGAGGAAGGGGCTGGCAGGCCAAGGGGCATCCACATGCCAGCCTGAGCAGACAGGTAGAGGGAAGGGCCAACGAGAGCCCTGGGCAGGGGAGGGAGCGGCCACAGCTCGGCCCACACGTGGAGGCCAAGGCGCCAAGTGGGAGGCTGGTTTCGCTCTCCACCTCGCATGGACCTCCTCCCAGGAGCCGCCTCTGGCCCCAGGTGACCTCACTGGCAGAGGCAAAAGGACATCCTCTGGAGGGTCTCTTGCCCCAGCTCTGGCCCCCAGCATGAGTCCAGCATCCTGCACCTGGGGCGGGACCCTGAGGAGTAGGCAGCCCACGGTCCCACCCCAGGTCAGCCCACCCAGAGCCCCCAGCTCCTCCCCTAGGTGCCACCCGCAGTGCAAAGCTGCAGGTGGGTCAGGGCCAGCACCTCAGGCACCTGGAGGACTCTGGCAGACAGGCCCCAGGTCATACACTCACCAAGAGCCAGACCTGGGATCCCGGGAGGGGAAGGAAGCTGCCCCGCCCCGACCCCTGTCCTTCCAGCCTGCCCCAGGGGTCCCGAGGCAGTGGCTCGCCTCCCCGGCCCCGCCTCGCAGGCTAAGGGCACCTTCCAAGGAGGTGCGGGGTAGTTGCAGAGGCTGGCGTGGAGCCACAGAGCCCCCAGGCTCACCTGCATGCTGGCCGCCGGCTCTGTCCTGGGTCTGGTTGGGGCGGCAGGTGGCTGCGGGGCAAGAGAGTGGCCGCGGTTGGCGGGCTATCCTACCTGACTTCCGCGGGGGACTCACCCCGCCCTCTCCACTGCGGGCACGCCCAGTGTGCGGGGGAGGAGCCAGGGCCGCCAAGAAAGCCCCGCCCCGCCCCAGGAGCCTCCCCGCCTTCCTGGGGACCTGGCGAGGGTTGGGGATGGGAGCAGGAGGGGAGCTCAGGCGGCACCTCTCCCCTGGACACCCCCATCGCCCTCCCCTGCGGAGGGGGGTTGGGGCTGTAAGATAGGGTTGCATGACACCCCTTTCTAGGGGGAAGCAGAGTGGGCACAGAGGGCCTTGACAGACACAAGCACTGGCTTGTGTGAGGGATGGGGGTACCCACGGTGTGAGGGGAGGGGGCCTCCCACGGTGTGAGGAGGTGGACACCCGTGGTGTCACAGGGTCAGCATCATGAAGCCAAGCAACACTCTCCTGCAGTCCAGGCCTTGGGTTTACAGTGTTTTCTTGAGTTTCCCAAAGCAGCAACATGTTCCCCATTCCTGTTGGGGCAACCCTTTGGTAGTCTGCAAGAGTAGCCGGGACCAGGACAGAACTATGAGGTGGCAGAGATGGGGAAGGAAATTAGTGGCACGGAGCCTTGAAGCTACTATGGAGCAAATCCAGGCTGTTGTGTTAGGATCTGCATGACAGAAAACTCCAAAATAGATCCCGGGGTGGTGGCATGGTAACATGCCTATAATCCCACCTACTCTGGAGGCTGAGGCAGGAGGGTCACAAGTTTGAGGCCAGCCTGGGCAACTTAGAGAGACTGTCTCAATATAAAAAACTTTAAAAACGGGGGGCTGGTGATGTAACTCAGTGGTAGACCACCCTGGATTCAATCCCCAGTTTCTCTCTCTCTCACACACACACACACACACAGCTTTTTTTTTAATGTATTTTGTGGTGTTGGGGATGGAACCCAGGGACTTTCTACCTCCAAGCAACACCCCCAGACCTATTTTTTTATTTTTTACTTGGAAACAGGGTCTCACTAAGTTGTAGAGGGCCTCACTAAGTAGCTGAGGCTGGTTGCGAACTTGCCATCCTCCTGTCTCAGCCTCCTAAGTACTGGGATTACAAGCGTGTGCCACCACGCCTGGCACACACAGCTTTTAAAGAGTTTAGGAAATCTGGGCATGGTGGGGCACGCTTGTAATCCCAGTACTTGGGAGGCTGAGACCAGAGGATCCGGGTTCACGGCCAGCCTCAGCTACTTAGTGAGGCCCTCCGCAACTTAGTGAGACCCTGTTTCAAAATAAAGAATAAAAAATAGGGCTGGGGGTGTAGCCCAGAGGTAGAATGCCCCTGTGTTCAATCCCCAGTACCAAAAAAAAAAAAGAGTTTAGGAAGTCAGACATGGTGGCACAGACCTGTAATTTCAGTACTTTGGAGTCTGAGACAGAAGGATCACAGGTTTGAGGCCAGCCTCAGCAACTTAGTGAGGCCCTCAGCAACTTAGTGAGACCCTGTTTCAAGTTAAAAAATAAAGTCGGGCGTGGTGGTGCACAGTTTTAATGCCAGTACTTGGGAGATGGAGACCGGAGAATCCGGGTTTGCGGCCAGCCTCAGCTACTTAGTGAGGCCCTCCGCAACTTCGTGAGACCCAGTTTCAAAATAAAGGATAAAAAATAGGGCCGGGGGTGTAGCTCAGAGATAGAATGCCCCTGGGTTCAATCCCCGGTACCACACACACACAAAAAAAGATAAAAAATAAGCCAGGCGGGGTGGCGCACGCTTGTAATCCCAGTACTTGGGAGGCTGAGACCGGAGGATCCGGGTTCACGGCCAGCCTCAGCTACTTAGTGAGGCCCTCCGCAACTTTGTGAGACCCGGTTTCAAAATAAAGTATATAAAAAAAAATAGGGCCGGGGGTATAGCTCGGAGGTAAAACGGCCCTGGGTTCAATCCCTGGTACCGCAAAAAAAAAAAAAAAAGAAAGTTAGGGCTGGGGTTGAAGCTCAGAGGTAGAACATTTCTGGGTTCAATCCCCAGAACCACACACAGAAAAAAAAGTTTATGAAAACATAGGAAAATGCTTATATTATACTGATAAATGAATAAAAAGTAGATTATGAACATGTATAACTTTTTTTGTATGTGTGTGGTACTGGGGAGTGAACCCAGGGGCATTCTACCTCCGAGCTACACCCCCAGCCCTATTTTATTTTTATTTTGAAACAGGGTCTTGCTAGGTTGGTAAGTCTCTCTACTAGCTGAGGCTGGCTGTCCTTGAACCTGCAATCCTCCTGTCTCAGCCTCCCAAGTACTGGGATTACAGGCATGCACCACCACGCCTGGCTTGTATAACTCTTTTAACTTAGCCAAAGGCATTAAAGTAATGAAAGGGTAGATTCATATTTGATATTTACACTTGTTTAATGAGGTGAACCATGAGTGGTGGAATTACGCTTTTCTTCCTTATATTAGTTTGCTTTTTTCAAATTTTCTACCACTAAAGCCAGGAGTGGTGTTGCATGCTTGTAATCTCAGTACTTCGAAGGCTGAGACAGGAGGATCACAGGTTCGTGGCCAGCCTCAGCTACTTAGTGAAGCCCTCTGCAACTTAGTGAGACCCTGTTTCAAAATAAAGAATTAAAAAAAATAGGGTTGGGGATGTAGCTCGGAGGTAGAATGCCCCCTGGGCTCAATCCCAGTACCACAAAAAAGTTTTTTTTCTACCACTAATACTTTTATGGACTCTATTATTAAATTACTTTATTATCATATTATAGTCATTATAAGCCTTATTACCTGCAGACCTCATCTACTCTTTGGCCTAGAATGCAGCTCAGGAAGAAGTGGCAGTCCGGTGGACAAGCTTCTGGTAGGCAGTGTGGCCCTGCCCTTCTTGCAGAGAACTTTGGTCCAGACCACGTGGCTCCTTTGCCTGTGGACCCTGCACCCTGCTACCCTTTTCTTCCTCCTCTAACTCCAGAAGACCTTGACCACCTGAAATCCTTCCCCTCAGGGCCAAAGTGCACTAGAGACAGCTCCCCATCCCTGCTCTTTCCTTGGGGGGCCTACCCTTCACCCTACCCGCAGGGATTTATCTTGCCAATCCTGGTGGCCGCGATGTGGTTGAAGATACTCTGATATCCTGCCCAGGAAGCATCTCACAGGTGGCTCCTCCAGGTCTATAGGGGTGGGTGCCTCAGAGAACCTTCCTATCTTCTCTCTGGGCTGGTCCTAGACACGCCTTCCCCAGCCTCAGGCCCTGCAGGGGAGACCCCTCTCCCAGGCTGCTGCCTCTCAGGCAGCCTGAAGCTGGCCTTGCCTCTCACACTAGAGTGGCACAGGCAGGGTCTTCCCGCAAGGACCCCTCTGCCTGCTCCCATTTCCTGCCTTGGAGAGCAGAGCGGAGGATCGTCCTTGCTGAACTCACTGCCCTGCCGCCCAGGCTCCCTGAGAAAACTCCCAGGCGGCAGGTGTGAAATGGCGGGTGAGCTCTGTAATCCACTCACCGCTACAGATTTACCACACTCGGGGAAATAAGTCATCGTTCCTTTACAAATCCAGAGGCTTTCTCTCCTTTCCTTGCGAGGGTATTTTTAGAAAGCATTTCCGCCAAGATCCCACTGTTTACCACCATGATGTGAGGTTTGGGGCCTAAGAGAACCTGGCGCTGAGGCCAGGCCACACCCACGTGAGCTTTGGCCGGCTCTGGCCCCGGGTAAGGCCGGAATTGGCCATTTCCTTTAAACCCTGCCTTGTTCCAGTGCCTTGGACCTAGTGGATGGCTCCCCAACGGAGGAAGGGGGCTGCGCGGTGTCCCCTTCCCCCAAGGGAACCCCAAGTCCTGTGGCCTCCTTTCGTCTGCCACTCAGAGTCCAGTCACAAACCGCTGGTCGGAGACACCTTTCCAGTCCTGGAAGGAACCCGCGGGTCCCCACCCGCCCAGGGGGAGGGTGGGTCCTTGAGCAACCAGGAGATGCAGCAGGTGGCCAGGACAGGGTGGAGGCCAGACGCGGATGCCAGTCAGGCCCCAGCTACAAGGCCAGGTGGAGGGTGCCTCAGAATGCCGGCGCAGGGGAGAGGCTCTGGGCTCCAGGGGGAGGAGTTGGGCATGGGGGTCAAAGATCTTCCTATGCCTCAGTTTCTCAGTCTCTAAACGAAATACAAAAATAGATTCCAAGGACTCTTGAAGATTACAACAGCATTTATAAAGCCTTGGGGATTGTATTAGCACTTGGCCTAAGCTCCGTAGGGATGGTTAAATAACACGTGATTTGCTCGCACGGGGCACAGCGGTCTGGACAGATGGGGTGGGCCCCTCTGCTTCCAGACCACGCCCCTTCTCTGCCCCGCCCCACCACATGCCCCGCCCACAGGTCTCCAGAGTCCCAAGCCCCAACCCAACAAGCCCTCAGGCCACACCCCCGGTCTCCCCGCCCAAGCCACGCCCCAAACTGCCACGCCCTCTGGGCACGCCCCTCAGCCTCACCGCCCCAGGCCCCGCCCCTGCCGGAGGCGGCTTTGCAGGTCTTAGCAGGTGACCAGCGAACCCAAGTGGTGAAGGTGCCTCCCCCAGCCCAGTCCTCTGCTCCGTGGAGGGGCAGTGATGGCCCGGCTCTGCCTTGGAGGAGGGTTCTGGGCACAGTGTGAGAGAACCACCCATACCCAGGAAACGATCCCAGCCGCTCCGCGAGGGCTCTCAGAGTGCGAGCACCCCTGCAGGGTGGGGCGCGGCCGCTAGGACGCAGTAGGCGGGAGCTGGCCTGAGCCGGGTCGCCTTTCCCGCGGAGCGTCAGTCCTGGCGGCCAGCGCCGTGGGCACTGCAGGCCCCGGTCCCCACAAAGCCGTCTGGTCCCGTGAACCTCCTTGCGCTTCAAGGGCTCCTGCAGGATGGAGACCAAGGCGCTGCCATCGCCACCCATTCACGTCCTCGAGGTCCGCCACAGAACAGCTGGCTGCACTGGACACCCAGGCGACCCCAGGTTTGGGGCCTTGCCCGGGGAAGGCCCACCAGCACGCCTCCCGGGGCAAGCGGTCCCTGGCCTACAGCTCTGCTAGCCGTGGGGCAGAGGCAAGCGCATCACAGTTAAGATACCAGCTCGCCCTTTCACTCATTTAGAGCACGCGGTGTTTGGTGACTCACAGACACATTTGGAAGCTGCTAGCACCAAAATGAAATCACTCTTTGTCAAAACCCTAAGCAAGGGTGGGGGCGAAGTCCTCTCCTGCTCGCATTTCTGGAGTTCCAGCTTGTCCTGACGTTTGCAGATTATCTAAGCCTCCTTTGAGATAGGTCCAGCTTTGCTTCAAAGCTGTTTGCTCGGGTTCTCTGCTTTCAAAAGTTCCCCTCTGTCTCCATTTCTTTGTTACTATACCAAGGGTATCCTGGGTTATAGCTCCTTCATTATTCCCATGATAAAATCTTTGTTCTAGAAAGCTTGTCTCTCTCAGCTTCTTTTCCTTTTTCATATTATTTGGCACTTTGCTTTTTTTTTTTTTTTTTTTTTTTTTTTTTTTTTTTTTTTTTTTTTTTTTTTGCAGTACTGGGGATGGAACCCAGGGGCATTCTACCTCCGAGCTACTCCCCCAGCCCTATTTTTTACTCTTTATTTTGAAACAGGGTCTCACTAAGTTGCGGAGGGCCTCACTAAGTAGCTGAGGCTGGCAGCGAACCCGGATCCTCTGGTCTCAGCCTCCCAAGTACTGGGATTACAAGTGTGTGCCACCACGCCAGGCTGGATCATTGGCTTTGAGTCTCTTTGAGAGACAGACCTGATACAAGGTCAGGTAACCCATTTCCATCCTTCCCTCCAAGGCAAAAATCAGCAGCACCATCAGTCCTATTATTTATTTTTTCTTCTTTGAAACAGGGTTTCACTGAATTACCACAGACTGGCCTCCAACCTGGGAGTCTCCACACCCAGCTTAAAGTAGCAATTTATTTAGACATGTATACTTATGTACATAGACATATAAATTTATAGTAGGCTGGGCACAGTGGGCCATGCCTGTAATCCCAATACTTGGGAGGCTTAACAGGAAGATCGTAAGTTTAAGGCCAGCCTGGGCAAGTTAGCAAGACCCTGTTCTAAAATAAAAATTAGAAACACCTGGGGTTGTAGCTCAGAGGTAGAATGTTCCTGCATTCATTTCCCAGTACCATAAAAAAAGATAAAATAGGACTGGGGGTGTAGCTCAGAGGTAGAATGCCCCTGGGTTTTATCCCCAGTACCACAAAAAACAATAAAAATTTAAAAAATAAAAATGCCAGACGTGATGGTGTATGCCTGTAATCCCAGTACTTGGGAGGCTAAGACAGGAGGATCGCAGGTTTGAAGCCAGCCTTAGCAACTTAGTGAGGTTCTCAGCAACTTAGTGAGACCCTGCTTCCAAATAAAAAAATGAAATAGGGCTAGGGGTGTAGCTCAGAGGTAGAATGCCCCTGGGTTCAATCCCCAGCACCACACACACACAAATTTTTTTTAATTTAAAAAAGGAATGAAACCGGGCATGGTGGCACACACTTGTAATGCCAGTACTTGGGAGGCGGAGACCGGAGGATCTGGGTTCGTGGCCAGCCTCAGCTACTTAGTGAGGCCCTCTGCAATTTTGTGAGACCTGGTTTCAAAATAAAGGATAAAAAATAGGGCCGGGGGTGTAGCTCGGAGGTAGAACGCCCCTGGGTTCAATCCCCGGAACCACAAAAAAAAAAAAAAAAAAAAAGA
>PVJS01053180.1:0-13373 GCA_004027185.1 Glis glis | reverse complement strand
TTTGGGAGGCGGAGACTGGAGGATCCGGGTTCACGGCCAGCCTTCGCTTGCCCATGCGCACGCGCGAGTGTTCTCTCTCTATCCCTCCCTGTCTCTCTCTCTCTCTGTCTGTCTCTCTCTCCACTTAGTGAGGCCTCCGCAACTTTGTGAGACCCGGTTTCAAAATAAAGTATAAAAAATAGGGCCGGGGGCGTAGCGCAGAGGTAGAACGCCCCTGCGTTCAATCCCCAGTACCGCAAAAAAAAAAATAAATAAAATAAACCCCAAATATTATCATGTAATATAGACACAGCCATATACAAATTCAACTTTTTTTGCCTCTTTGTTCCATTACTTAACTGATACTACTAAATTAGCTATTAAACACAGTTCTTAAGGATGACACTTTCCCTGTGAAGAGTACCAAAAGATCTATAATTGTTTAATCAGCACCTTTCCCAATGACTGAGACAAAGGAGGAAAAGGAATTCATTCATTCATTCATTCAAATGCTTATTCATTTAGTAAGTATATACACGCATGACCTGCATTTGTTGGGTTCTCAACAAGATAGGCTCTGGGTACACTGTGAGACAGTTACTATAATGGAAGTATAAACACACAAGAGTTCCCCTATTCATTTGTTTAAAATTACATGCATCTAGCATAGTGCCTGGAACATGGCAGATGCTCAGTAGAAACTGTCACAACAAACCAGACTGAAACCTAAGCAATGAGAAGTAGCATTTCACATGGGATATGACTGGCATTCTGGGCAGGGGAAATAGCACAAAGAATCAGAGATCTAGAATCTGAGACAATTCAATATGGCTAGAGTTGGGAGATGAGGCAGGGAGAGATGAGATGCAGACATGGATGCAAAATCCACTTGGTAGCTGGTGGCATTTGGGATTGAATGAAAGAGGAGTTAGAATTACTTCTGGGTTTCTTTTAGGTCACTATTCTCAGTAGCCAGCAATTTCCTCTCTCAAGGCCAGTCCTCTTCAGTGTTCAACAGTTTGAGACTCCTTATCTCCTTGCCTTCAACCACCTCTGTTCCAAAATAAAATTGCAGCAGCAATGGTCTGTCTCATAGATTACCTACCCTGAGCCAAGAATTTCATTTATTCAAGCCAGAAATAGTTATTGAATTATTTACTGTATTCTGAGCACTGGAAAAGATATTGGGATTACAAAAAAGAGTGAGTTCACAGTCAAGTAGTGGAGTCAGAGAATTCAACATGCAGTTCAAGTTAAGAGGAAATAGGGCCTCTTATTGGCAGTTATAAATAAAAGAATAGTTACAATTAAGATGAAATGACTGGAATGGAATGATGATTTCATGTAGTTTTCTGCCACCAGGAGAGTGTAACCTAGCTTAGTTTAGTCAAGAAAATCATCTCTGGGAAAAGAACTAGCCTATAACCTGAGGCCTATAGGATGGTTAAGAATTAGGTGATGAAGCCAGGCATGGTGGTGCACACCTATAATCCCAGTACTTGGTAGACTGAGACAGGAGGATTGCAAATTCAAGGCCAGCCTCAGCAACTTAGTGAGATCTTCAGCAACCGAGTGAGACCCTGTTTCAAAATAAAAAAGTAAAAAAGGCTAAAGGTTTACTTCTGAGGTAGAATGATCCTGGGTTCAATCCCCAGTACTAAAAAAAAAAAAAGTTAGGTGATAAAAGTTAGGATGGAAGAGTATGTTTGCAGTCCTCAAAGTCAGAGAATAGAAAGATGCAAATCACTTCTGCTGCCTTGGATAGAATATCCTAGTCATTATTCCCACCTACTCAACCCGGACAAAATCCTTTTCCCATATATGAGAGTACCTGGGAAGCTATACCTAGCATGGTAGTTAAAAAAATATAGCTGGGTCTGAGGAGGTTCAGCTTGGCTTGTATGAGATTGGAAAATATTTTGTGGTTTCAAACCATGAAGAATGTCAGTGTTCAAGAACACCTCTGGGGTAAAACCAACTGATCCTGTCAAAAAAACATTCTGAAGGGGCTGAGCAGAGCAGTGAAAAATAAGAATTCACGACAATACTAGAGTTTAAGAGTTAGAGCTGGTGCTTGGGAAGTGATCCAGAGACACTATAGATGGTAAAAGAGCTGGGTCAGTTCAGATTGTATGTCGGGAGCCATTCCCTTCTCTGAGTTGCATAAACAGCTTGGCAAGGCGAGGATTTTGCCAAGTGTTGCCGATTTTGTTGATTGTGGCTGTAACAACAGAGGGAGGCTCGTGGAGGAACAAGTTGACCTCTCCTTGACCCGGGAAGGAGGAGGGGTGCTGTGTGAGAGCACGATGTTTGTCTGCTTGTTGGTATTAATATTATATACATCTGGTGCTATGTTGTTAAGGTTTGCATTGTATACATCTGATGCTCTGAAAGTGTATATAAGGTCCGAGCAAAATAAAGACGCTACGGCAGTACTGACTGACCGTCGCACGGCAATATTGACTAACCATCACACGGCAGCATAGACTGACCGTCCTCCCGATAAGGCTGCCGTATTGACTGAGAGTCCTCCCGAAAAGGCCGCGGTATTGACTGTTCTCCCCAAAGCTATCTCTTGTTTTTCCTCTCTCATCTCTTGTCTTTATGCTACTCCTTGTCTCTCTCTCCCTTTTTTCTCAATTCTCACTCCCCATTTCAGGAACAGTTCGAACCCTTCGACTCTGCCGGCAGACTCCGGCAATTGTACAAACTATCCTGGACATGTGGCCAACCCCAACACAGGGCTTTGCGGGGTGGGGGAGACACACACAAAGCAAATGAAACTATATAAAAGCTAGAGCCAGGCATGGTGGTGCATGCCTGTGATCCCAGTACTTGGGAGGCTGAGACAGGAGGATGGTGGGTTTGAAGTCAGCCTCAGCAACTTAGCGAGACTCCCAGCAATTTAGCAAGACCATGTTTCAAAACAAAAATTAAAAATGGGACTGGGGGTGTAGCTCGGAGGTAGAATGCCTCTGGGTTCAATCCCCAGAACCACACACAAAAAAGTAAGGAAGGAAAAAGGAAGGAGGGAGGGAGGGAGGGAAGAAAAAGAGACAAGAAAAGTTAGTACCATAATCGAAGCCTCTGTTATGGAGAAGGGCATTTCTTGAATCTAGCAAAATTCCAGCACCCACACATTTGAAAATCTTTGGTAGAAACTTTACTCCAGAGAAACTCTCTTTTGTGATTATCACTCACTGTGAACACAAATTATTATCTCAAAGGTGCCAGTGAGATAATGAAGCAATTTGAAATGCTATAGAAGTGAGAAAGGAAAACAACTTGGGAACTGAACTAGTCAAACTTGATTTAAAAATAAAAATCCCTGAGCACAAGACTGAATAAATTATTGTGGGAAAATCTGGTGTTTGCAGGGTTGGCTGGAGGTCTGTCTGTATCGACAAGAGGGCAAGGCTGTGTAGACAGAAGTGTGAAGTGATGGGGAGACCCTGGTGTGGGCTGAGCTGACAAGTAGCCTCTTGTGTTGATTGCCCATTTTTATTATAAATATTCAATCATGTTAATAGTACAAATCAATAGGTTTCACTGTGATGTTTGAATAGATGCATATAGTAAGTTTTGATTATAGCCACTATCCCTATTACCCTTTCTTGCCCTCTACTCTCTACCCCCCCAGAGTCCCCTTCCCCTTTCCTAATTGTCTTCTATATGCAGGTCATCTTATTTTTCATTTATTTTTAATTTCCATATATGAGAGAAAACAAGTGATGCTTATCTTTCTGTGTTGGATTATTTTTGCCTCACCTGATAACCTCGAGTTCCATCCATTTTCTTACAAATGACATGACTTTAGAAATACACCAAGTGCTGTGTGCATGTATGAATGTATTACTTTGAATCTTACTATGGTGTATACTTACAATACACTAATAAAAATATAAAAAAGCAAAGTGAGACACTAGCAAAAAAAAGACATGACTCCCTTCTCTTTCTCCTTCTTTTTTGTGTGTATGTGGTACTAGGGATTGAACCCAGGGGCAATCTACCTCCGAGCTACACCCCCAGCCCTTTTTATTTGTTGTTTTGAAACAGGGTCTCTTGTTAGGTTTCTGAGAGTCCCCCTAAGTTGCTGAGGCTGGTCTTAAACCTGTGATCCTCCTGTCTCAGCCTCCCAAGTACTGGGATTACAGATGTGTACCACCTCACCTGGCTTACTTCATTCTTCTTTATGGCTAAATAAAACTCTATTCTGTGCCTCAACAATGTTTTTAATCTATTCATCTATTGATGGGCACCTAGGCTGATTCCATATCTTGGCTATTGTGAACATTGCCACAATGAACATGGAAATGCAGATATCTCCTTTGTATGCTGATTTCATTGCCTCTGGATATATACCAGAAGGGGTATAGCTGATCATATGGCAGATCTACTTTTAGTTTATGAGGATCTTCCATACTGTTTTCCACAGTAGCTGTACTAATTTACATTCCCACGAACAATCTATCAGGGTTCCTTTCTCTTCCACATCCTCTCCAGCATTTGTTCTTCTTTTTAACTTTTTATAGAAGCCATTCTGATTGGAGGGAGATGAAATCTCATTGAAGTTTTTATTTGCATTTCCATTATGGCTAAAGATGTTAAACACTTTTTCATATAGTTGTTGACTCTTTGTATATTCTTTTGAAAAATGTCTATTTAATTCTTTTACCCATTTATTGAGTGGGTTATTTGTTCTTTGGGTGTTCAGTTTTTTAAAAAAATATTTACATATTCTGGATATTAATCTTCTGTCAGAAGAGTAGCTGGCAAATATTTTATTATTCTGTAGGCTCTCTTCACACTCTTTTAGAATTATTTATTGGTGCATTGTACTTGTGCATGATAGTGGAACTCATAGTGATGCATTGATGTATATACATAACATTATTTAGTCTGCTTTCTTCCTGATTCCTTTCTTTTTCCTTTCCTCCTCCCTTCTCTGATCCTCTTTCACTACTCTACTGTTCTCACTCCTAATTTTCCTGAGGCCTCTTTTCTTTCCTTTTTATTTCTTGTTTCCACATATGAGAGAAAATATGCAACCCTTGATTTTCTGAGTCTGGCTCATCTCACTTAGCATGATGTTCCCCAATTCCATCCATTTTCCTGCAAATGACATAACTTCATTCTTCTTTTTGGCAGAGTAAAACTCCATTTTCTTTATCCATTTATTTGTTGTTGGTGAACACTATAGGTTGGTCGCAACTTGGCTTTTGTGAATTGTGCTACTATAAGCATGGGTATGCATATATTGCTATGGTATTCTAACATTGATTCTTTGGGGAAAATACCAAGGAGTGGTATAGCTGGGTCATATGGTGTTTCCATTTCTAGTCTTTTGAGGAACATCTATACTGATCTCCATACTGGTTGTACATATTTGCACTCCTGCCAACAGTGTATAAGATTTCCTTTTTCCCTACATCTCTTCCAGCAATTATTATTATTTGTATTCTTAATGATTGCCATTCTAACTGGAGTGAGATGAAACCTGAGTATAGTTTTGATAAGCATTTCCCTGATTGCTAATGATGTTCTAGTCCTAGTCTTTTGAGGCATCTCTATATTGATCTTCATAGTGATTATACTATTTTTAAACCCCACCAACAGCATGTAAGTGTTCCTCTGTCCCCATATCCTTACCTTATTGTCGATTCTTCATGATTGTCATTTTAACTGGAGTTAGATGGAATCTCAATGTAGTTTTGTTTTGCATTTCCCTGATTGCTAATGATGTTGAACATTTTACTAAATCTCAGGAAATAAAAACGAGAATCAAAAAATGGGATCGCATTTAACTAAATATCCTCTGTGCAGCAAAGGAAACAATCAAGAGCCTGAAGGGAAGCCGGGTATGGTGGTGCACACTTGTAATCCCAGTACTTGGGAGGCTGAGACAGGAGGATCGCAGGTTTAAAGCCAGCCTCAGCAACTTAGTGAGGCTCTCAGCAACTTCATGAGACCCTGTTTCCAAATAAAAAATAAAATAGGTCTGGGCATGTAGCTTGGGGTAGAAGGTCCCTGGGTTCCACCCCCAATACCACACACCCACACACAAAGGAGCCTGAAGGGAGAGCCTGCAGAATGGGAGAAAATCTTTGCCAGCTACTCTTCCAATAGAGGACTAATATCTAGAATACACAAAGAACTTTTAAAAAAACTTAACACTAAAAAACATGGCCCGCCAGGCATGGTGGTACATGCTTGTAATCCCAGAACTTGAGAGGCTGAGACAAGATGACTGCAGGTTCAAGGCCAGCCTCAGCAAATAGTGAGACGCTCATTAACCTAAGTGAGACCCTGCTTCAAAATAAAAATAAAATTGGACTGAGGGTGTAGCTCAGAGGTAGAATGTCCCTAGGTTCAATCCCCACTGCCACACACACACAAAAATGACCCAATCAAAAAATGGGCAATTGAACTGAATAGATACTTCTCAGAAGAAAAATACAAATAGACAATAAATATGTGAAAAATGTTCAACATCATTAGCAATCAGGGGAGTACAAATAAAAACTACACTGAGATTCCATCCAACCTCAGTTAGAATAGTAATCATCGAGAATACAAACAATATTAAATCCTGTCATGATATGGAGAAATAGGAACCCTTACACACTATTGGTGGGATTGCAAATTATTATAGTCACTATGGAGATCAGTTAGGAGGTTCCTCAGAAGACAGAATGGAACCACCATATGACCCAGCTATAACACTCCTGGGTATCTTTCCAAAGGAACTGTAGTCAGAATACGAAAAATACCAATGCCAGGTGGTCCAAGATGGTGACTGAGGGAGACACCACGTTTGCGATCTCTCTGCGACTTGGATCTCAATCGCCATGAAAGCAGCTTCTTGACAAGAGAAGAAAAGCAACTAACAATGGAACTAAACAATGAAAAATTTGAAACGCGATGGAATCAAAGCCAGAAGACAAAACAGAGGACAGTAAAATGCTCCAAGCACCTTACCTAGGGAAGGATGGCGGCGCCATCTTGACCACACCACACCGGCGGCTATCAGCACTGTGGCTTGCACACACCGCCAACAAAGAAGCCTGTGAACTGTTATAAATCCAGCAACCACAGATCATCAGCAATGAAAGTGAGCAGCAATTCCCTCCACGACCGATAGAGATCCGAATGCCTGACCAGAACCTGAGGCAGAGTGGCTGAGCCCACCTCCTCCCCCAGAGATTGAGAGCAACTCACAATGCGACCATAAGTCAACGAGATGCCCCAGGGGGAGACCACCCAGCACAGCCACAGGGACTCCCGTGGCAAGCAATAGACTCACGGGGTCTGAGACTTTGCGGATTACCCCTGTGGAGGCAGGAGTGGGGTCTGCTATAAGATACAGTACACACGCAGATAATCAGACAGCCCATGGCGCCATTCAGGTGGGACATACTTACAGCCTGCAAGTCACAGTGCCCTTGCAGGGTTCCTGGGGATCGCCACAGGACACACAGTCGTGGTGCCCAGGGAAATATTAGACCAACCCAGCCCTCTCTGTGGAAAACATGGAGTTCCATGCTTGCACATAGTCGGGTCAAAGCGACATCTGCCGCTTCTATAGGCAAAGAGAGGCACAAGTCCAGGGTGCCCGCTGGTGACACCCGCCATATGTGTAGACAGAGAGAGACATAGGGACAGCCCCAGTGGAGAACGCGGAGACCCACGCTTGCAGTGAGAGGGGTACTAGCGGCACTGGGCGCCTGCACACGCAGTGAGAGGCACCAAACAAGGATCCCAATCACTGAAGGAGACCAAGAATTGGGCCTGCAAATGGACATTATACCAAGCAAGTGAGAATAACCATTCAGTAAAGGCTATTCACCTTTAAGGCTCACCTAGTAGCAAATATCTACCTCCAGAATAAGATACTTTAAAGGGAGAGAGATTAGACATAGGAAACCTACAGACAGAGAGAGAGAGAGAGAGAGCGAGCTACCAAAAGCAACAGAGGTATAAACATAAGAAACCTGAAATCATGAGAAGGAAGAATAGCAAAGAAACAATGAGCTCCCACAACTACACAACAATAGAATCCACCAACACAGAAGTGCACAGATTGCCAGAAGGTCAATTCAGAACTTTAATAGTAGAAAAGATACAGGATTTCCGAAAAGAATTCAGAGAGAGACTGAAAGAATTGAAGGATCAAATAAACAAAGAATCGGACACCCTGAACAGGAATCAGAAAGCTCTGAAGGAAGTGAAGGATGCAATAATCGAAATGAAGGCATCAATACAAACTATCAACAATAGACTAGACCACATGGAAAAAAGAATCTCACTCTTAGAAGATGACCTCTCCAAAAATGAACGCATAGTATATAATTTAGAAAAAACAATTTGACAGCATGAATTGCACATTGAAGAGATCTAAGCCAATCTTAGAAGAGCAAACCTAAGAGTAATAGGCATAGAAGACGGAATAGAAGCTGAAACCAAAGAAATCAATAATCTATTCCGAGAAGTAATATTAGAAAAATATTCAAACATAGAAAAAGAGGTCAACACACAGGTATAGGAAACATATAGAACCCCTAATAGACAAGATCAGAGAAGAGGTTCACCACGCCACATAATAATCAAATTGACTAATGTAGAGACCAAGGGGAGATGCAAATCAGAACTACCCTGAAATTTCACCTAATCCCTATTAGAATGGTAATCATTAAAAACACAAACAATAACAAATGCTGTCGAGGATGTGGAGAAGTAGGAACTCTGATACACTGTTGGTGGGATTGCAAATTAGTGCAATCACTTTGGAAAACAGTGTGGAAGATCCTCAAAAGATTGTGAATGAACCTACCTTATGACCCAGCAATATCACTCCTAGGTATCTACCCAAAAGAATGGAAACCAAATTACCAGACTAATGCATGCATATCTATGTTTATAGCTGCACAATTCACAATTTCCAAACTATGGAACCAGCCAAGATGTCCATCAACAGATGAATGGATTACAAAACTATGGGATATGTACACAATGGAATTTTATGCAGCCATCAAGAAGAACAAAATTATGGCATTTGCAGGAAAATGGATGGAATTAGAGAATATTATGCTTAGTGAGATTAGTCAGTCACAAAAAGTGAAAAGTTGGATGCTCTCCCTAATATGTGGAAGCTAGGGAGAATAGGGTATAGGAGGGACTCCAGACAAAGATGGAGAAAACCTCAGATGAGTAAAGAAGGCAACTAACTGAGGGAGATGGGAGGGGAGAAGAGGGAAACACAGGATGTACATACACAAATATATCATAGTCACCTACTATGCTGAGCAGGAGAAGGAGGGAAGTTGGAGGAAATGGGGGTGGGATTAGGGGGAGGGCTAATTGACCGATGTGTGCATGTATACTTCTACCACCCTGAAAGCCATAAAGATGTATGATTACAATGCACCAATAAAAATTAAAAAAATAAAAAAGGTTTGGGGTGTAGCTTGGAGGTAGAATGTCCCAGGGTTCTATCCCTAGTAACACACACACATACACACAGAAATAATTATCATTAAGTGGCAAAAGTTTTCATTTTTTGTTCTCAGAACTAAAGTGTTATTGCCTAATCTGGGCAGGATTTCATTCCTTGTGTGAGGGGTAAAGGAGAGAGACATAGTCTGCCTGCCTGACCTGAAAGGAGAGAGACAATCTGCCTGCCTGACCCGATAATGTTAGGTATTTTTTTGAGAATGTGTTCTTTCAGTCATAATATGGGTGATATTATTAGACTACATGTAACCCACATGGACAATCTCCAGGGCCTCCAAAAATTCTCACCTCCTTCTCAACCTAAAAAAAAAATGTCTTTTTGACATTTATCAAGAAAATTCCAGTCACAGCAAATGTTTAATTAAAAATTTCAAGGCATCACTGTTTACTCCTTCAGAATTTCACAGTAGAAACTCCCTCTCATATTGTTATTTACACTTACATAGCCATTTTTAAAGCTATTTTTAATCCTTTTGTTTTAACTCTTTTGGCAGTAAGCTTAATTTTCCATGTTTTTCACATTCCAGTCACTAGGTCTTTTTTAATTATTTTATTATTTGTGTGTGTGTGTGTATGTGTGTGTGTGTGTGTGTGTGTGTGTGTGTGTGTGTTACTGGGGATTGAACCCAGGGGCATTCTACCTCCTAGTTACACCCCCAACCCGATTCTTTATTTTGAAACAGGGTCTCACTAAGTTGTGGAGGGCTTCATTAAGTTGCTGAGGCTGGCCTCGAATCTGCAATCCTCCTGTCTCAGCCTCCGAAGTACTGGGATTACAAGTGTGCGCCACCATGCCCGGCTCAGCCACTAGGTCTTTCTTCTCTCTCTACCCAGAAGATCCTTTGAACACAAAGGCTTTTATCTCCCCCTCAGGGATCTTGACAGGAGCCATTTCATCCTTCCCACTTTTCTGTGTAAAACACATAGTTCTGAGAGGGGCATGGTGGCGACGCCTGTAATCCCAGTACTTGGGAGGCAGAGACCGGAGGACCATAGGTTTGAGGCCAGCCTGGGCAACTTAGCAAGACCCTATTTCAAAATAAATATAGGATTGGGGTATAGCTCAGAGGTAGAACCTTCCTGGGTTCAATCCTTGGTACCAAAAATAAAAGAAACCTTTACTTCTGATTTATTTTTTCTATTATTGTACATTACAAACCCAGCACTTACTACATTAGTCACAAGTTCAGTAGCCAGAGAGCATTGAGGAGGTAAGACCTAGTTCTAGTTTGATATTTTGTGTGAGAGTCAAAAATGAAGATCCCAAACTATATAAGGATAACGTAACTTGTGTGTGTTGGTAATGAGGACACTGATATGGGCAAGGCTACCTCACGTTTTGGATTAAGGGAATGACTTGTTCTCAATTGTTCTTGCCTCTTTGTCTTTAAAGAAGAGGTGGCAGTTCTGTCTTCCTCAAGCTGAGAAGAACATGATTGAAGGCAATAAATTTGACCACGGACAAAATAAACAATTTTATGCCCAAATAGGTAACATACATTTGTTTTTAGTCTTTCAATTTTAGGTGCTTAAGAGTTTTTCATTCTGTGCCAATTTTCCCAGATCTTTGCAGTAAGTTTATTTTTTGTTTTTTGTTTTTAATTTCCAAGCATAATCATTATCTGACAGACCTCCACTTCTGGGAAGATGATGTAGACACACGTTTCTCTATTCTTCATGCTAAATACAAATAAAACACATGATATTATATGCAGAACAATCGTAATAAGACTCTAAAAGGTAGAGAGAAGAAGGAACAGCTGCTATGGACTTCAGGCGCTGAGGTACAACATGGTGATGAGTTCCATGGGTCTTCTTTTTGTCTGTTATATCCAAGCATTGGTACTGGAAAAAGTAGCATCCCATAAAAGCCAACTTATGTATGCAAAAAGATCCACCCCAAACCCTGCTTGCTTTAGCTAAGGGACTTGGAAAGGGGCAGTCTAACAATATTTTTAGATAATAATTGCTTTTCTTAAGCTAAACATCACAGAAAAAGATAGCCCTAAACCCATCTGTCCTTTTGGAGGCTTTTATCTCCCCTCAAAGTCTTCTTATTTCCCTAAGTGTAACCATAAGTGAAAGATGTGTGTAAGATGCACAGATAAACAATGGAATAATTTGGGGGAATATACATGAAATATATCAATCCATGTTTGAGTCAAATTTATTTTAATATGAATACAGTGCCTCTAGCTGGGTATGGTGGTGCATGCCTGTAATCAGAGTACTTGGGAGGCTGAGACAGGAGGACTGCAGGTTTGAATACAGCCTCAGCAAGTAGTGAGACTTTCATCAACCTAGCAAGATCCTCTTTCAGAATAAAAATAAAATGGCACTGGGGGTGTATCTCAGAGGTAGAATTTCCCTGGGTTCAATCCCCAGTACCACACACACATAAAAAAATACAATGCATCTAACAAATTAGGAAAGTACAAGGAGCTGCTATAATTCTCCTTGAGGGGTTTATTGCTCTTTTTTCTCCATAAATGGTCTCTATCAATTTACAGCATCTCATTAGAGAACTGCAGAAGACCACTCAGCCATATATAATGTCAGAATCATTTAGAAAAAAATTAAATAATTTTTAAATTACAGTGGCTAAAACTGTGACTAAGAGTGCCTCTAATATGGATTTTGTAAAAGAACATCACAGATAAGACAACCAAAATAATTTGTTCAATATGTTTGCAAAATAACAATTATTATCCTACAAACGTAATTACTTTTGGAATTGTGGGATGTCAACAAATACCAACTACAGGTAATACCAATAAATTAAAGTGAGTACCCATACAGAGAGGTAGATAAAATTCTCTACATTAATCTGTCTTGAAATCCAAATTTCTTCGAATTTCCAATATTTTCCCACTAATATGGAGTAAACAAATGTAAATTATATTCGTTGTTTGATGCTGGAACACATTTCTGCCTGGATCATTTCTGCTTGTTAGGACTGGGGAGGCAGTAGGTGGTCAAATAATGAGAATGTGAAAATAATATTGCATTTTACAATGCTGCTTAAATGTCACTGTACATAAAGACAACCTGGAGAACTTAATAAAATATAAATTCCTGGACTCCTTTTTGAGTAGATCAGGGATGGGACCCATAAATTTTCATTTTTTTTATTCCCAGGTAATGATGACGCAGTTGGTCCAACGAGCACATTTTGACAAGTACTGACATATACCAGAAATCAGGAATGGGACCAAGAGTAAGAAAGTTCCAGTAATGTCCTGTGAGGGTTTTTTTCCTTATAAAAAAGCTTCTGAGATGTTTAATAATCCTCATGAAAAGAGTTAACCAAATGTAAGTTCTCCTTATTTACTCTGTAGGAAATATTCAAAGTGGAAATAGTCACATGAAGCCGGGCATGGTGGCACATGCTTGTAATCCCAGTACTTGGGAGGCTGAGACAGGAGGCTTGTAGGTTCGCAGCCAGCCTCAGCTACTTAGTGAGGCCCTCCACAACTTAGTGAGACCCTGTTTCAAAATAAAGAATAAAAAATAGGGCTGGAGGTGTAGCTTGGAGGTAGAATGCCCCTGGGTTCAATCCCCAGTACTGAAAAAATAAAAGAAAATAGTCACATGAATCTGAGTGTCCAAGAATGGAGGCTTTCATAATATCTCAGACCAAAATCAAGAATTAGGTAGTTCAATGTAATCCCAGTAACTGAGAGGCTGAGACAGTAGAATTGCAGGTTCACAGCCAGCCTCAGCAACTTAGTGAGTCCCTCTGCAACTTAGTGAGACCCTGTTTCAAAAAATAAATAGGGCCGGGCATGGTGGCGCACGCTTGTAATCCCAGTATTTTGGGAGGCGGAGACCGGAGGATCCGGGTTCGCGGCCAGCCTCAGCTCTCTCTCTGTCTCTCTCTCTCT
>PVJS01053179.1:0-13374 GCA_004027185.1 Glis glis | reverse complement strand
AAAAAAAAAAAAAAAAAAAAAAAAAAAAGGGAACTACCACTAGCCAAACCTTATTTTCTAAAAGAAAGACATTTTTCAATAAAATAATCAAGAGTCTATATAAATATTTTCATAAATAATATGGTCACATAGACTTACAGGAGAAAATTTAAAATCGTGGCTTCAGGATATATATCACTCATCTGTAAATTATTGATTTCAAATTTATGGGTATAGATATATATATTTCATCACAAGATAACTCAATCTACCATCTGATCATCAAGAGTCATATAACAGCACAGAATATAAGCTTGGGAAAAGGAAACCACTAACATTATAGGCCCAATTAGCTTTCAATGTATCATAATTTAATAATGACTCCTCAAGAACTTTGATATTTTTAGAAGTCAATACACTGTTCGCTATTCTCTTAAAATTTATTCAGTTGTCAGATAAACTGCTAATGGTAAGCCTCACATTTTAACAAAACAAATCACAGGAAAATTAAGCTTAAAGGAAATCTATTTATGAAAACTAGGATTCTGCTAACAGTTGCTACCATCTCCACTGAATGTATTTGAGATCATAAAAACCCATGCATATACACTATTACAAATTAACCACTTCATTTACAAAAAATAAAAATATTGAATCGTAGTGAAAACAAAGTTTTTGTTGATTTACCCACAAAGGAATGTCAAATCTTATGATGTAAACTATCAATACGGGTCCAAGAGTTCTGAAAACATTTTTATTTAAATTTATGGAAAGCCCCATCCTTTCTAAATGATATTCCTAAGGACTAGAAGATATCACACACACACACACACACACACACACACACACTGACTAACAATGAGAAATATCTTTTTCCAATTTGCCTACTGTTCTCTTATGGGGTGGGATAGCCAAAATTTTCCTAATTATAACCTTTACTTTCTGTGATGAAGGAACATTCTTTGATTTATATTCTCACACTTTACTCATATTTAAATCACCTGATTTATTTTTCAGCTTTTATTCAATCATACTACAAAACATTTTCTTCAGAGTGCTATTTTTATTATACTATTATCATACTTATGTTTTTTCCTCCTTCCTCCATTACTTTGTTTTGAACATGAAATTAAAATACTTCAAGCATTTTTCTTCCAGTAACTATAAGTGATTTTGCCCTATTTTTACTATCCCCTTTTAAACACTGTTCAACTTTTATTTTTCCTATTTAATAATCAAATTTATCATTTTCACAAGTACTTCCTTTGATCAGCTGCCAAGATAAACGATTTTCAAATGCTTCCTGCCAGGTTTCCAGTAATAAAATTATGAAGTATATACTAACATCCTATCATTTGCTAAATAAACTTTGAATTTGTTCAAAGTAAAATAAATTTAGAATAAAACAGGAGAAAGAAAAAATTAATCTATTGGCAGATTCAATAAGCAATCCAGTATTCTTTACAAAATGAATTTTCTAAATTCTAAGAATTTCTAACTTCTAAAAATATAAAAAACAATATTCAGTAAAGAAGCTGCAATGATAACTAAAATATTTATGAAGAAATTTAAAATGTTCACTGAAAACAAAAGACTTGCTTCTAATACTATTTCTATTACTATTAACAATATTGATTATTTCTAGCAACAAAGGATATTTAGGCAGCATTGTTTCAAAATTCCTCAATAAATAATAACAAATTCAAAATTAAAATACTATGAAAATAGTGATAGACACAGGAAAATAATATAAATTGATAACATGGGTTGTATTTGGTTTGTTTTAAAATAAGTTTTTTAAATTCATTCAGTAAAGACACTTGGACATGTTAAACCATGTAGACATATTCATTGTTTCCATAAAGTAACTCGTATTGCTCCCATTTTCTTAAATTAAGTAGTTTTCTCTCTCTTGACTTATGTCACTTTTGCTAGAAATATACTCACAAGAAGTATTTCATATTTTTCTTTATACAACCATTTTCTTAAAGTATAAACAAAATGAAGTGTCAAACATTACCCAGTCTTACTGTTGAGGAATAAGGCTATTTGTGGAAGTTGCTGCTCAACTCCAGTCAACTGTTTTCAAAGAAGAATGTGGCCCACTACTGCTACATCTATTAATTTTTTAGGTGAAACAAGGAATTAGGATTTCCAAGGGAAGTTTCAAATCTTTAAATGTTGATTGGACCCAGTTTATATCTCCTGTATTTTTAAATTTTTATTATTATTTTTTGGTGCTGGGATTGAACTCAGATGCATTCTACCTCCATGTTATACCCCCAGCCCGATTTTATTTCTTATTTGAAAACAGGGTTTCACTCAGTTGCGGAGTGCCTCACTAAATCTCTGAGGCTGGCTTTGAACCTGGGATCCTCCTGTCTCAGCCTTCCAAGCACTGGGATTACAAGTGTGTTCCACCACGCCTGGCTATATCTTCTGTACTTTGAGAACATGATGATGGAAATATAATGTGCTACAATTTTTCCTTTTTTTGTGTGTGGCATTGGGGATTGGACCCAGGGGCATTCTACCTCCAAGCTATACTGCAGCCCTATTTTATTTTTATTTTGAAACAGGGTCTCGCTAGGTTAATGAGTCTTACTACTTGCTGAGACTGTCCTGGAACCTGTGATCCTCCTGTCTCAGCCTACCAAGTACTAGGATTACAGGTGTGTGCCACCACGCCTGGCTCTGCTACAAATTTTATATAGAAGTTTTGGAATATGCATCAAAGCTCATTAAAATGTACCAAGGCTTTGACTTAGTATTCAAATTATGATGAGGACTGAGATATAAAAAGAGAAAAGTGGGGTACAAAAGGCTATATTATACTATATATGTCCAAACATGCATAGGAAAAAAAACCCTGAGATACTACAGTGCCATTCTTAAGTAGAAGGATTGTATGTGAATTGTTTTCTTCATAATATCTGGATTTCTTCAAATTTTCTATAGTGAACATGTTACTAAGTGTATTTTTTTTTTTTTTTTGCGGTACTGGGGATTGAACCCAGGGGAATTCTACCTCCGGGCTACACCTCCAGCCCTAATTTTTATTCTTTATTTTGAAACAGGGTCTCACTAAGTTGCGGAGGGCCTCACTAAGTAGCTGAGGCTGACCGTGAACCCAGATCCTCCGGTCTCAGCCTCCCAAGTACTGGGATTACAATCGTGCACCACCACGCCCGGCTACTAAATGTATTTCAAAATATAAATACCTGTTTTTTTCTACAAATAGAATGAATAGAAGCTGTTGGTAAAATTTCAGCATAAAAATGTCTTCATAAAATTGTCCCTTAGAGTTCTTAGAGATTAAGTTTGGGATCTAACTCCCAGACTTTAAAATGTGAGGGGGATTGTAATTTTGTCCTTTAACTTGCTTTTTTAAATTAATAGTTTACTGTTTAGAACAGTTTTATATAGATAAAAAAATTTAGCAGATACTACATAGAGTTCTCCTGTACCTCCCACTCCTACCTACCTAGTTTCTCCTATTATTAACATCTTAAATTAGTATGGTACATTGGTTATAACTAATTGACCAATATTTACATGTTATTATTAATGAAAGACTATATTCAAATTTTCTTAGTTTTTACCTAGTATTCATTTTTTTGTTTCAGTATTCCAAATAGAATATATTACATTCAGTTGTCATGTCTTACTGGCCTTCTCTTGGCTGTACCAGTTTTTCAGAATTTCTTTATTTGTGATGAGCTTGACAATTATTTTGTAGGATGTCCCTTCTTTGGAATCTGTGTAATGTTTTTCTCATGATCACACTGGGAATATGAGTTTTGGGGAAGAAGATAATAGAAGTATCATTTTTTTCACTAGATATCAAGGATACTTTATTAGTCCATTTTCCATTGCCATAACAAAATACCAGAAGGTGGATGTTTTATAAAGAGAAGAGGTTTACTTAGCATACAGTTTTGGAAGCTGGAAGTATGGTGCCAGTTCTGGCAAGTGCCTCCCTAGCTACATGACATGGCAGATGGCTTCATGGCAAGTATGTCCGTGAGAGGGAAAGATCACATGGGAGACAGGAAGCCAGTGAAGCCAGTGCAGGGAAGGAAGGTCAGGCTGTTTTTCCTTTTTTAATAGTAACTCAGTCTTTCAGAAATTAATGGGGCGGGGGGAGGCATGAACTGCACCAATCCCTTCCAAGGCCAGCACTTTCAGTAACCTAATTGTATCTCACTAGGCACCACCTCTTAAAGGTCTTGCCACCTCTTAACATTGACACAGAGAGGGCAACGCTTCCAATATATGAATCCTTGGGAGATCAACTATCACCAAACCAAAGCAAACATATACTATCAACATAATTTATGACTATAGATGTTGACCTGGTCACCTTGGTCACTCTACTGTGAAGTCAATGTTTTGTGTTGTAACCCTACTTGCTTAAAAACCTTGCCTTTGAAAATTTAATAACCACAAATATAATTGTTAAATGTATAATAACATACATATGAGGATATATGTATATCCCCATAGATCCACATAGATTTTTAAGTATCTGTATCCTCTTTAAGGGCTGTTTATATGTGCAGCAAAATCAAGTTATCTAATACTCTTTCTTGAAAGTAATTGTTTTATAAATAAATTTTTCTAATATTAAAAAAATCTTGTATTCCTTTTTCATTTATATTCTTGGAATATAATGGTAGGGTGCTAGACCACAGTTAATCTGGTAAGAAATGATTAGTGGAGTATGTGTCTAAAGGTCTCCTGTTGGGAATAGTCATTCTGTGTTTTGTTTTGTTTCTGGAACTTGAACCTGGGGCCTTATAGATGCCAAACACATGCTCTACCCCTGAACTATACCACCGGTCTCTACATAACATTTTTACACATTGATTCATCAAACTGATTTTGATTGAGAAGTCCTACAGAAGGTACAGAATAGAAGTTAGGTGAGAAGCCTTTAAGTGTTCTGACAATTCTGCCAATTACTACTAAAAAATTATATAAGAGCAGGGGGTGATCCCAGTACTTGGGAAGCTGAGACAGGGGGACAGTTTCAAGGCCAGCCTCAGCAATTTAGTGAGGACCTCAGCAACTTAGTGAGACTCTGTTCAAAATTAAAAAACAAAAAAAAGCCAGGCGTGGTGGTACACGATTGTAATCCTAGTACTTGGGAGGCTGAGACAGGAGGATCACAGGTTCCAGAACAGTCTCAGCAAATAGTGAGACTCTCATCAGCCTAGTGAGACCCTGTTTCAAAACAAAAATTAAAAAATAGGGCTGGGGGTGTACCTTAGAGGTAGAATGTCCCTGGGTTCAATCCCCAGTACTACCAAAATAAACAAAATTAAAAATTAAAAAAAAAAGAGCTGAGGGTGTAGCTCAGAGGTAGAATGCCCCCGGTTCAATCCCCAGTACCAAAAAATAAAAAAAAAACCTTATAGAATGTAAATACCTAGTTGTACTCCATTAAACCCAAGCAACCTTGTATGGTATTACAACAGAAATTGACTGAATGTTGCCTGATAAAGAGAAAAGTATTTTACAGCCACAATAATTTAAAAGAATAGTAAGTTATACTGTTTTATTAGTAAATTTTAAGTAAATTTTTTTCCTCCTATATTTAAATAACTTCTTCCACATATAAGCATTTAGAGAAAAATCATTTAGTTCCTAGCATTTTGCATGCATTATCTCACTTATCTAAGAAATTATAAATTCCAAACATGTCAATATAATACAGCAAAACAAAAACATTTAAAAATGATGTAATCTATCAACAAAAGAAATAGTTTCCCCTAAAAGAATATTTCACTGAAAATCAAATATGTTTCAAACATATGTACATGTGTTTGTGTAATATACATGTGTGCATATAAAATATCTAATATATACATATATACATACATATAATTTGAATTACTGTTCTCTGAAAAGTAACTGAATCATTTTGAAAGAAGATAGAGTGCTAAAGAGTATGCATGTATATTTATACACATATTAATATATTATATATATGACTTTCTTCTCATAAAATAATGGAATTGCTGCAGAAACATAACATTTTATTTTAAATTGTTTTTAGAAATGCAGAATACATATATTGCCAAATCATAAAACAAACATTTTTAGTTGAATCATCTATAACCTGAAAATAATATAATAATAGTCATATATTCTTGAAAAAAGGGAAGAAGGAAAAATAATATCAATACAATATTGTAAATCAAAACAGTCTTCACAAACAAAATTAGGGTACCAGTCAAAATTTACAGCTTACTTTTAAACCAAGTAAGAACTGTCTATCAGCAAATTCACCTAGCACTTTCTTTTAAATAATGTAAATATTTACATTTCTTCCATCTATACACTTTTAATTCAAATATCCTCACTTTCATTTATAAAATAAAATTATGTGGGTAAAATTTAAAATATCACCCTCCCCTCTCAAAAACACCATCCAAGTCTCACATCATAGCAAAATTCAGTGCGATAGTCAAATTGAGTCTTCCCTTCATATCTAAATATTTCACCGGGCGTGGTGGCGCATGCTTGTAATCCCAGTACTTTGGGAGGCGGAGACCGGAGGATCTGGGTTCGCGGCCAGCCTCAGCTCTCTCTCTCTCTCTCTCTCTCTCTCTCTCTCTCTCTCCCTGTCTCTCTCTCTCTCTCTCTACCTAGTGAGGCCCTCCGCAACTTTGTGAGACCCGGTTTCAAAATAAAGTATAAAAAAATAGGGCCGGGGGTGTAGCGCGGAGGTAGAATGCCCCTGCGTTCAATCCCTGGTACCGCAAAAAATAAATAAATAAAATAAATAAATAAATATTTCTATGGTACAATCAAGTTAGTATACAGAAAAATAAAAGGGAAACATTTCATAACTTTAACTCCTTACACACACTATATCAAACTTAATACTAAATGGGTTAACACATGGATGCTTTATTGCTCATACTCAAATCCAGTGGATAACAGCATCTTTGTTAGGAAAATCGAGTAACCACAAGCTAAGTATTTATTCTATAATATGTAAATATATCACACTGACAAAAATTAGTGATATTTATATGTCACAGAAGAGTGTTTAGAGTGTTAACTCCATAATATATTCACTGAGTATAGATTCCTATCCTAAGAATAAACTAATCCTGGACATACTTAAAAACTGATGAAAAGATTGATTTTTCCATGGATTTCTTTTTATCTTAAATAGCAAATGGAACACATCAGGCTTTTCCAAAAGATGTTATAAGTCTCACATTCTGCCAGAATTTGGTAATCTCAATGATTTAAAGTATATGTTAATGCATCCTAAAATGAATTTCTAGATTCAAAGAATTAAATTTCCTCTATGGCATATCTCTAAATATGTGACTTTGGGGTACTATCCATTACTTATTATAATACATACTCTAAGTTTTATAAACACTTAACACTTATGTCACCAGTAAGAAAATCAAAATTTGTGCACTAATGGTATAAGCAAGGGACTATGCTTGTTATGCATTATCATCTCTATACATTAAAACCTCAATCATACTCAAACAAATTCACTAAAGTGTGGTTTTCAATCTGCTAACTATGCATTCCATAATAGCCTGTAATTATTAAAAACTGACAAGAAAGCTACGCCACCTGTGTTTATGTGAAGCCAGGTAATGAAAAAAACAACAACGCTGTCATCACCTCTCAATTCCTGATTGCATTATCAAAACTGTAGCCGAGTTTGGCATCTGGGTGTGACCTTGTTAACTGCTAGGGTAATTAAATTTATTCTATTGGGAAAAAGGATGATAAATTATTAGCAAGAAGATTTTGTTCACATTTTATTAAATTGGCCTGTCAAAGGGTTGGTCAAATTATCAAGGGCCTCATTTATTGGAGGCCAGCCATATTGCCACATCTGTTACAATTATTTATAATTTCAGCAGTTGAAAACCAACTGAGTTAGGCATCCGCCATGTAAAGTAATTTACAAATTATCTGATGAGGGAGTGTTTTAGCTTCTCCCTCATTTCTAGCCAGCAGAAAGCCGCGCTGTAATTACAGAACACGATTAGGTTCTTTGGGGAACTTAACTTGCACTCATAGCCATAGTAAGATGCAGCAAGAACATATGGAGGAGCTTGTGCTTCTACTCCCTGAAGCTCGTGACCCGCCTGCCGCTGAGCCCTTGAGTTGAATTTGAATGAGAGTGCCATGGCTAATGTTCTACACATGCACCATTTATGCCACAAAACAAATCGGATCACTGTTAATTATGAAGCAGCTATAATCAGGCCTTCACATCTGTGTAATGTGAAGCGCAGTAGGCTGTATTCCAATAATGTATGACTACCTTTGGGTCGCAAATTGCGAGCCATATTGCCTCAGTAGTAGTTACTGAATTCAAAGTAACTCCTTTGATAAAAGCCCATCACATGGATATTTTTATCCAGCTTTATATGAAAAAAAATCAAATCTACAAGCCTTTCTTTATCAGCTATTGACCAGAACAGTTAAAGCATATGGCACAAGTTCATTAATGAACAACACAGAGCACTCTAATTTAATGAAACCACTTGAGCCATAAAAATCAGATTTAGTTAATTCCCTCTGTCCCATTTTTTTCACATTTAGCCTAAACCTAGGATTCTCCTTAATATTGTAAATTATCAAGACACTAAATACACTTTTACAAATTTATAAGGAATATAAGATCTTATATTACATTATTAATAACCTTTAAAAAGAAAGTCACTAGTAGGTTTTATATTTCACAAACTGAATTCCATCACAAGTCTCATGTAAAAAAGCATTAATGATTTGTTTTTTAGAAAGTGAAGCCCACCAACTGTATTTTAACAAAAAACACTCCTTATTCCATGAGAAATTTTTCCATGGAAAGGCAGCTAAACAAGCTGCACCCAGATGGCAAACCAGCTACAGTTTAATTAATCCACTAAAAGCCATTCAGATTTCAGTAAGGGTAATGTAATTTTGAATAATAGTAGGAAAAAAAATCACTAAACATTCTTAAGTTTTATTATAGCAGCAAGAGAAGTGCCACTATAGAGTAGTTAAAGTTGAGTTGCAGTTTCCATTATATATGCTAAATTTCTAGATTTTAATATCTTGGCTGTTTTATTCTTGAAAGTTAAAGTAGGCTTAAAATATCTGAATATTGGCAGCTGTTTTGAGTTGAAACAGTTTATTTTTCAAGTAGGATAGTGGAGTTGTATAATTATAACTAGTTCAAATTTTGTGAATATAATGCACAAAAAGCTTTAGAAAAAAATTAAGATTTATAAAAGATAAAGGCTTCAAATTTTTCTTTAAAAAAACTTCATTTATCAAAGTTAAAAATCTGGTTATATTTTATTGTTGTTTTTTCCTGAAAATTGATTAAATATGAAAGAGATTGTTTTCTATATATTTGTGTGGCCATGTCTACATGTCACATATACATGTCTGTATATTTGTCTATATTCAAATACATCTGAATTACAAATATAAATGACTGAACATAATTGTATCAAGCAACAAATTACAAAGCTGTTTTTATTTAAAATAATACTATAGAATAAATTAATTTTCTGAGTTTACATGTATAAATTCAGAACTAATTAAATGTGAAATAAAATGGTATTAAGCATAATATAAAAGCAGATTATATATGGTATGTTGTTCTATTATACTAAAAATTATTTGATCCTATAATAGTAAGACATACAGAGAAAGTAAGATTGATATTCTTCCAATGTTGAAATAAGAAAAAATGTGAAAGAAATGATAATCAAGTAAAAATCATAAAAGGCAAACAAAAGCAAAGCAATTATTAATTTTGGCATAATATTTCCAAGCTTAACAGCATTCTGAGCTCTACTTATGGTAATACAATCTGATTTTCTCCATACCAACTGAGAAATTAAATAATTTAGTTGGTAACAAATAGTCACTAGCAATACTAGACCCTTAGATTGACTTAAAAAAAAAAAGCTAACTACTGACATTTTTTCCCCTTTACTTTACTGGAAAATTTTAAAGTCAATCCAGCACTGTTAAGGAAAAGACAAAAGAATTTTATAGTCTACATGCAACTATTCCTCACAACTGGATATTCCATTTCAAAAGTTGACCTTACTACTCCGCCTTCTTACATACTGAAATTGCTGTATCAAAAAATACTTAGTCATTATGGAATAGGCTAAAAGGGTATAGAACCAGGATGCATATTTTTCCATGTGTTCATTAAAAAACCACTCACTGAATTTAGAATTACGGAACCAACCTAGATGACCATCAACAGATCAAAGGATAAAGAAAATGTGGTATATATACACAATGGAATTTTACTCAGCCATAAAGAACAAAATTATGTCATTTGCAGGAAAATGAATAAAACTAGAGAACATTATGCTAAGTGAGATCAGCCAGTCTCAGAAAGGGTTCTTATGTTCTCTCTTATATGTGGAAGCTAGAGAGAAAATAGAAAACAAAAGGGAATGAGGAAAGACACCAGGAGAACAGTGGAAGTGGCTGGGGAAGGGGGTGGGGAGGAATAGAGGCTCAATGAAGGAAACAACTCATATAATGCTATGTCAGTATATAAAGGTATCACCACCAATCTCACTAACGTACAGGGAGGGAGAGCAGGGTGGGATCGGAGGGAAACACACCAAGTGCTACATGCATGTATGTTTGTATTACTTTGAACCTCACTATTGTGTATAATTACAATGCACCAATAAAAGTATAAAATATTTAGAATATCAACCACTAGAAAAAGCAGTGAGGATAAAAGGATAAGTCACCAACTTTCTTTGCCCTCATGGAGCTCATAGTCCAGAAAGAGAGACAAACAGGGATAACAATGAAGTTTAATACATGCTAATGTACAAAAGAACTCATTAGAAAATGGCTTCAGGAAAAAGTTCTCAATCATTATCCTAGAACCGAATCTAGGTCTAAAAGTGTTAACAGGTAGACAAACAATATACTTGAAAATATCTGTGATAAACATACACAGAACTCTTTTCCCTAACATATATATATATAAAAGGTCATGCATATCAATAAGCAAACAAGATAAAAATATAAACTAATAGAATAGTTACAAAAAACTACATGAAAAGTTAAAAAACCTCACTAGTAGCCGGGCGTGGTGGCGCACGCTTGTAATCCCAGTACTTTGGGAGGTGGAGACCGAAGGATCAGGGTTCACGGCCAGCCTCAGCTCTCTCTCTCTCTCTCTCTCTCTCCCCCTGTCTCTCTCTCTCTCTCTCTCTCTACTTAGTGAGGCCCCCCGCAACTTCGTAGGGCCGGGGGTGTAGCGAGGAGGTAGAACACCCCTGGGTTCAATCCCCGGTACCACAAAAAAAAAAAAAAACCTCACTAGTTTCCAATGAGACAAAAAACAAAAGATTGAATTTGTTTTTGAAAAGAATTTTAAATGCTTGTAATTTATGATAAGTGGCCAATCTCATACACTGTGAAAAGAAACTTAGTATAATATTGCTAGAATATAGTTTAACATGGGATGTTCAAAATTCATAATTTTTCACAAAGGATTCATAATCTTTCACAAAGGAATTTAAAGAATTTATCCTGAGGAAATAACCAGGGGTGAAAATAAACATACGCAAATATAAAGGTTAATCATAGCAACAGAATCAGAGATAATAGAAAAATAAAATAAACTGATATAAGTTAAGCATCTCAGACTTCAGGTTAAAAAATGGTACATGCCTATGATAGAATAATTAGGTAGTAGAAAAATGTTTCAAATGTTTGATCATATTTTGTGTGTGTGTTTGATCATTTTGTGTGTGTGTGTGTGTGTGTGTGTGTATGTGTGTGTGTGTGTGTTACTGGGGATTGAACCCAGGGACATTTCTACCTCAAAGCTACACCCCCAGTCCAATTTATTTTAATTTTTTTACATATATACATATATATATATATATATATATATATATATCATATAGCATATTTTAATTTTGTTGTTTGGTTAATAAACAAGGGATATGCAAATATAATTTTTCTTTACTTATTTTCACTTAACAATGATGTGTGTAAACACCTCCAAGTCAACTTGTATAATTCTAATTCATTCTTCCAATGGCTCCTAAATTTTGCTGATTCTGCAAAAATTTTGCTAAGCAAGAGCCACAGCACAGAATCTTTAAGGGGCACAGAGAAAGATAATAGTACTTAGTCAAGATTTTATTAAATATATTTTAGGTATTGATTTATATGCATGAACTGAAAGTGACATTATAAGGTACATTATCCCCCATAAAAATGTGTTGTGGAAATTTATGTGTACAATATATGTATATATGTATGTGTGTCCATATAAGTAATTTATTTTATATATAGGGAAAGATGAGAGTCTTACTACTTGCTGAAGCTGTCCTCGAACCTGCATTCCTCCTGTCTCAACCTCCGAATTACTGGGATTACAGGCATTCGCCACCACGCCTGGCTGTTAGATCATATTATAATAAAGCAGGATACAAATTCATATACTATCTGATTCTAATTAGAGTACACTTTCTTCATTTAGTTGGTACCATTTTATACACACACACACACACAAAAAAAAAAAACCCTATATGCAGAATTTGAGAGTGAAAGCACACTATGGGTTTAAGATCATGCCTCCTTTAGTTCTTTCATCATCTTTCAAAGGAATGGCCCAGCACTGGGGCCAAGACCTGCTTTTCCTACATCTCCTCACCTTAATCTATAGATGTCAAGAAGTAATGCTAGTCAGACCTCGCTTTTCCCAAATATGTCTGCCTGAATTTATTAGGATTAATCTCATTATCCCTTTTGTCCCTATTTATGTAAGTAACCCAAACAGCCCTAATTCCCATATCAACTCTTATGGAATTATCATACCCTTGATGCTGGTTATGAATTACTTTTTAAATGAAAAGATAGAAACTCAAAAAATAGACAAAAAGCTTATATATTTTAAGTGAAACTCACCAAGCAGATTTGAAAAATAACCCAAAACACAGCTAAATAGTTCACTACCACCCTTCTATTCACTATTCCACCTTTTACCATTAGACATGATCTAACTCTCACTTCTCTCATGTCCATTCACCTCTTTCGTGTTTTCCATCATGTTGCATCTCTGCACTACATTCTGACTAGTTTTATTAGCTTTGTATTCCAACTTTATAGTTATCTCTTTAGCACAATTACTCATTACATGAGGCATATTAACCAAAACCAGGTAAAGACAATACAAAAAAGCTATATAAAAAGACCGATCTTAGCCGGGCGTGGTGGCGCATGCTTGTAATCCCAGTACTTTGGGAGGCGGAGACCGGAGCATCCGGGTTCGCCGCCAGCCTCAGCTCTCTCACTCTCTCTCCCTGTCTCTCTCTCTCTCTCTCTCTCTCTCTCTCTCTCTCCCTAGTGAGG
>PVJS01053178.1:0-13374 GCA_004027185.1 Glis glis | reverse complement strand
GAGGGCCTCACTAAGGAGAGAGAGAGAGAGAGAGAGACAGAGAGAGAGACAGAGAGAGACAGAGAGAGAGAGAGAAAGAGCTGAGGCTGGCCGCGAACCCGGATCCTCCGGTCTCTGCCTCCCAAAGTCCTGGGATTACAAGCGTGCGCCAGCTTGTAATTTAGTAAATTAGTACAACCTCTATGGAGATCAGTATGGAGGTTCCTCAAAACGCTAGGAATGGAGCCACCATATAACCCAGCTATACCACTCCTAGGTAGCTTTCCAAGAGAATTAAACCTCGAATACTATAGAGATACATGCATACCCATGTTTATAGCAGCACAATTCACAGTAGCCAAATTATGAAGCCAGCCTAGGTGTCCATCAGCAGATGAATGGATCACAAAGATGTGGTCCATACACAAAATGGAATTTTACTCAGTCATGAAAAAGAACAAAATTATTTCATTTTCATGAAAAATGGATGGAACTAGAGAATATTATGCTAAGTGAGCTCAGCCTGTCTCAGAAAGCCAAGGGTCGTATGTTTACTCTCATATGTGAAAGCTACAACAAAAATAGGAAATAAAAGGGACTTGAGCCAAATGAGGAGAGATACCAGTAGAATAGTGAAAGGGGGCTGGGAGAGAAGGGGAAGGAAGGAAAAACCAGGCTTAAAGAAGGGATAAGTCCAAATAAGGTTATATCCATACATGAAGGTATCATTACCAATCTAGCTAACATGTACAGAGGGGGAAGGAAGAGGGAGTGGGATGGGATGTGAAGGGAAACACACCAAGTGATGTGTGCATGTATTTATGTTCCACTTTGAATCTCATTATCATGTATAATTACAATGTACCAATAAAAGTATTAAAAAGAAAAGAGGTGCCAGGCGTGGTGGTGCACGCTTGTAATCCTAGTACTTGGGAGGCCGAGACAGGAGAATCGCAGGTTCATGGCTAGCCCCAGCAGCTTAGCGAGGCCCTCCACAATTTAGTGAGACGCTATTTCAAAATAAAAATGAAATAGGGCTGGCAGTGTAGCTCAGAGGTAGAATGCCCCTGGGTTCAATCCCTAGTACCACGCGAAAAACAAAGAGAAAAGGTAAGTAAGGTAGAAGGATAAGTAGGTGAGTGGTCTCCCAAAAGTGAAAAGAAAGTATGCCGAATGCTGCTGAGAGGCCACACCACATATTGGGGCAGAGCAGTGACCCTGGACTTGGAGATGGGAAGGTCACTGTGATCTTGACAAGATCAAGCAGTGAAATGGGAAACCGGCGGAATGGCTTGAGGAGAAGCTGGCAAATGGGGAAATGGGAACAGCAACTCATTATAGAAGTTTGAACTGAGGATGTAGCTCAGTGGTAGAACACTTGCCTAGCATGCTCAAGGCCCTGGGTTCCGTCCCCAGCACCACACCCACAAAGTAAATTAAAAAGTTTAAATGAAAAGACACCATAGAAATGGGGTAGTCGCTAGGGGACTGTAGTATTGAGATGTCTGGTTTTAAATAATAATTTTACCAAAAAGAAGATCAAATTATGTCATTTGCAGGAAATTGGATGGAGCTGGAGAATAGTATGCTAAATGAGATCAGCCAGTTACAGAAAGTCAAGGGTTATATTTTTCTCTCTTCTGAGGAAGCTAAAGAGAAAATAGGAAAGAAAAAGGGACTTGATTTGCCAGGTGAATAATAGGATTGGCAAGGGCTGCCAGGGAGCCATAGAAGCTTGTGAGTTGATGGTGGAATCTAAGTGCTCTCCAGAAAATATGCCCCTCTCCTTCCTCGAGGTGTGTAGTCTCGCCCTGGGACCCACCAAGAAAATCACACCAAAATACAATAGCGCAACACAAATAGATTTCCAAAGGTCTAGGCTATTTAACCTTAAACAACCTTAAAGGATATTAAAATCCAGTCTAAGCTAAGCTTTTTCAGAAACCACCTGCAGGAATGATTCAAGCTAGGTGTGCCTTCTAGGAGATTCTGTTGTGTGTCCAGCCCCGTCTTGAGAATAAGAATCACAGAGCATCGTCCACAGGATCATGGCATATCTCTCAGGGGCACTGAAGCAGGAAAGTCGGGAAACCACGACTCAAATACATCTACATTAAAATTAAGTTACTTTCCATCATTTGGAAAGAACAATGAATCTTACAGAGGCAAAAGCTTGCTTTAAGTCTGTATAATGAGCATTCAGATGGTTTTCCCTAGAGCAAAAGAACGTTACCCTCAAAGAAACAATCAGTTCTCCCACAGCCTGTAAGAGAAAACTGAGCTATTTTATTTTTTTCCATCTTCTAGTAACTGAAGTTGTATATCTGTGTGTGTGTGTGTGTGTGCGCATGCGTGTGTGTGTCTGTTTGTATCATATATACATATATATATATTTATCCATATGTATAACATATATGTATGTATGCCTAGACAGACAGACAAATGGACACACACATTTTCAGCCCTGGCACCCTTTATTGACAAATAATTAAGCATTACAATTCCATTTCCCAGAAAATGCCGTGGATAACAGACAGTTTAGATAGAACCTACTTCACCTAGTCAGGATGAGATCAGAAGCACATAGTCTCTATAAAATATGAGATTTTGATACTCCTCCCTATGTAAAAAATAAACAAATAAAATAAGAGAGATCGCATGAGTACTACTTATGCCAAAGAATAAGATTCAATAGCCCTTAGGTTTAGATAAATGCTTGCATATTATCCAACCTTCTTTTTAAAAAAAAGTATTTCTCTTTCTGTGGACCTTACATTCACTGAAAACATCACATTTTGAAAATTAGTATCTTCTAGTGTAGGGTCATCAAGATGAGGAAAGGGGTGGGGCAAAGGAGAAAGGAGGCTAAGGAGCTCCATCAAGAAGTGACGTACTACAAATTATTCTCCTTGCTTCTCTCTCTCCCTCCTTCAGACATACAGAGTCTTCAGTGATGGCATCGTGGAGTACACTGGGTTGAGTCTCCAGTTTCTCTTCAGGCGCCTGGATCCCTCCACCCTCTATACCCTGACCCTGGAGGCCTGCACAGAGGCAGGTTGTGCACACTCAGCACCCCAGCCTCTCTGGACAGAGGAAGCCCCTCCGGACTCCCAATTGACTCCTGCATTCGAGTCTGTAGGGCCCACCAGTGTTGAACTGAGCTGGTCTGCGCCTACTGATCCAAATGGAAAGATAATTCGCTATGAAGTGATTCGCAGGTGTTTCGAGGGAAAAGCTTGGGGGAATCAGACAATCCAGGCCAATGAGAAAATTGTTTTCACAGAATATAATACCAAAGGGAATGCATTTATGCATAACGACACAGGTTTGCAGCCCTGGACGCAGTGTGAATATAAAATCTGCACTTGGAATTCAGCGGGACATACCTGTAGCTCTTGGAATGTAGTAAGGACGCTGCAAGCACCTCCGGAAGGTCTCTCTCCTCCTGAGATATCCTATGTGTCTATGAATCCCCCCAAACTGCTGATTTCCTGGTTCCCACCAGAACAGCCAAATGGTATTATCCAGTCCTACAAGCTGCAAAGGAATGGAACGCTCTATCCTTTCAACTTTGATGCTGCGACTTTCAATTACACTGATGATGAGCTGCTTCCTTTTTCCCCCTACAGTTATGCAGTCCTAGCCTGCACGAGTGGGGGCTGCTCCACCAGCAAACCCACCAACACCACAACTCCTGAGGCTGCTCCATCGGGAGTCAGCCCTCCGGCTCTCTGGGCCATCAGTGCCAGTCAAATAAATGCATCTTGGTTACCACCGTCAACTCAAAATGGAAAGATCACGAAATACTTGCTCAGATGTGATGGTAAGGAGTACCTCGCAGGGCAGGGCCTGTCCCTGCTGGTTTCCCACCTGCAGCCTTACACTCAGTACAATTTCTCCCTTGTTGCCTGCACAGATGCAGGATGCACCATGAGTGTGTCAGAATCTGCCTGGACAATGGAGGCCCCACCAGAGAACATGGACCCCCCACTATTGCAAGTCACAGGCTCAGGATCTATAGAAATCACCTGGAAACCCCCAAGAAACCCAAATGGCCAGATCAGAAGTTATGAGCTCAGAAGGGATGGAACCATCATATATACTGGTCTGGAAAGTCGCTATCATGACTTCACCCTCAGCCCAGGCGTGGAGTACGGCTACACCGTGACTGCCAACAACAGCCAAGGGGGTATTTCGAGTCCACTTGCCAAAGACAGAACGAGCCCCTCAGCACCCACAGGGATGGAACCTCCCAAACTGCAGGCCAAGGGCCCTGAGGAGGTCTTAGTGAATTGGGACCCTCCAGTGAGGACAAATGGCAATATCGTCAATTATACCCTCTTCGTCTGGGAGCTGTTTGAAAGAGAAACCAAAGTCATACACATAAACACAACTCACAGTTCTTCGGGTACGCTGTCATTCCTAGTGAAGCAGCTGAAGCCATTTCACAGGTGGGTAGCCAAGCTGCATCTTCAGAGAGCAAGCCTTTCTAGTGTGTGAGCTCTTGGCCAATTCTAATGGAGTCTTGAAAGTATGAAGCATGACACCCCAACCCCTGACCACTTAGCCATCTGCAGTGGACAAAGCATGTCCTCATCCACCCAACGCCTGCTTGTATAACCTCTGGAGAGCAGAATTCTTGCAGGTGATGTTTGGAGAGTCTGTTTTTCAGGAATGTTTGTAATTCATCATTCTGTCTAGAACAAGTAGTGCAGAGATGGAGCCAGTTACCTAAATTGAGTCCCTTCTGAAAACATGCCCTCCTAGACAGTTCTCAGCACCCTGGTGGAGGTCACCTGGCCCAGACTGTAAACAGAATGAGGTGTTAAAGTACAAAAAGTGCCGATCAGTGAGAGGCTTCACCAGCCAGACTTGCACTGAACCAAAATGTGTTTGGGAAGAGCCCAGCACTCCTTCCAGGGATAATGAGGCTCTGAAGACTATTTTCTCACCCCCTTCAGGACTCCTTCAGCCTTAATCTCATGACTTCAGAGACGGTGCCACGTTGCTAGCTCATGTTTTCCTGGAGGTTCTGCTTGGGTTCCGCGACATGCATGGAAACACGTTGCTCCCTACACAAAGGAATCTCACCACCGGCACTCTTCCCATAGCTTAAATAATTGCTTAGCATTTTCCCCTATCACATTTTAAGTAACTTATATCCCCAGAGAGAAGAGTTATAAGAGGCATTTTATGCTTAGAATTTAGTAAAATAAACAGAACCATTTAAAAAAATTAAAGGCTGAAAGAGTGTTGATTTTCACCCACCATAGGTAAAATTCAGCTGTAATTGTAATCTACTGATGTGTAGATTAGATGCCCCTCTAATTATCTCTGATATATAGTTCTGTTTAAATGAAACATTCATGGTCTTACGCATCTACTCGTGACAATTATTTAGGGTTGTATTAAATATTAAACAGTAATTAAAAGTTCCCCAGGTATCCTCCATGCTAATCCACATGCTATTTGAGTTGGCTTTTGTCCTATTCTGATTCAGGGCATTAAAATGGCCCACTTTAGCTGCAAGCTGTATATTTTATACTGGCTTCCTCTTTCCCTGATTGTATATGCAAGTTTCAAAATCCTATCAGTTTTTCTCCCCCTTTGAAATTGTTATTTTTCTAGAGAAGGAGATGGCTTTCCAGATGTGAGGATACTTTTTCCAGGCTGGAGAAGAAAAAGGTTGATTAATCCAATAAACTGAGCAGTGACATTTAAGGTTGCATGAGAGGTCTCTTCATTAGCTACTCTAATTGAAGCTGTGACACTCATGACATAAAACCGAACACTACTACTATGCAAAGTTGAAGTTCTTCAGCTTTTTTATTTTTGTGCTTTTTAAAGCATATAAATGTTTACTGGATTTTGAAAATTAATGTGTCCACCTTTGCACACTCCCAGCTGGTCAGTAAGAAGAAGTGGCCTGGGGATACCTTACTGCCAGAAAGAAGCTGGCCCAGGATTAAAAACTTACCTCAGATTATCCAGAAAAATTAATATCCCCTATGTGAAGGCGTGGTGGCGCATGCTTGTAATCCCAGTATTTGGGAGGCTGAGACCGGAGGATCCGGGTTCACGGCCAGCCTCAGCTATTTAGTGAGGCCCTCTGCAACTTCTTCATGAGACCCGGTTTCAAAATAAAGTATAAAAAATAGGGCTGGGGGTGTAGCTCGGAGGTAGAACACCCCTGGGTTCAATCCCTGGTACCGCCAAAAAAAAAAAAAGAAAAATCAAAACTGACCTCACAGAATTACTTAGAAGTCATATCTGCCATATACAGCTATGGGTTTGTTCACCAATAGACTGGTAGTCCCCTCACAGTGGAGATGGGTAAGAGAGGAGAGGGAGGGAAAGAGGAGAGGAAAAGGGAGGGATAAAAGAAATCACAGAGAAAAAGAGAAGCATAATTGAGAAGTCACAAAGGTGAAACCGAAAGCAGGAAAGTAAAGGAACTGAAGGCTAGTGGCTAGAGGAGCAAAGAGGGAAGGTAGAAAGCAGAAGAGAAAAAGGCCATGCCTGGGAGAAATAAGGGAGAAGGAAAGGTGGCTCGGTGCCTGAGAGATAATTAGGGGTGTCATAAAATCAATGGGGCATGGGAGCAGAGAAAAAAGTGCTCATTTGCAGCCAAAGGCACTTAACCCTAACCAAAGTCCCTTTTGTTGGAAGAGAAAAGTCTCTGCTATGTAAATAAACCTTTCCAAGTAGCAGAGACCAGCTATGAGGCAAAACATAATTGATTAGTTGAGTTTAACGGGATGGTGATAAGGTGTCTCCATGATGGATAATCTCGTGTGTGGCTGGACTAACTTTGTCCCCAGAAGGTCTTTGTGTGGTGTAAGAGGGTCTGTTTTAAGATGTCAGGTATCAGGTGAGGGGATTTATTACCGTTGAAACCTTAACTCCGTGATGTTCTTCATGACCTGGAAACATTCCTGGGGAATCATTCAGCCCTAGTGCAGAGAGGAGGAGTCCAGGGCTGTTGAACCTCCCAGGCTGCATTCTTCATTGCAATGTTAAGTTTGCAGAGTACCAGAATTGCCATGCTGGAAAGAATCTTGAGATTTTCTTTATCCCAAGCCCTCTTTAGAGGAAAAAATAAATTGTGCCCACTCCTTCCAAACAAAGGAGGATCTTTCCTTTAGTTTGGAAAGCCAGGAAGATATAAAATGTTCAAAACTTTCCATGGAAATAGGACTTTATTTTTCTTTAAAAGAGTTAGTGATGTATAAAAATAAATGTAAATTGTCTTTTTCTGAAAATGCTTGATCTCTTAAAGATTCATCCCATGATCATCTATTTAGCTGATCATCTGTAATTCTGCCTTGTGTCCTGAAGGTATGAAGTACGAATCCGAGCCTGTAACACCCTGGGATGTGCATCAAGTGACTGGACATCCGTCCAGACCCCTGAGATCGCACCTCTGATGCAGCCTCCTCCACATCTAGAGGTATGGATGGCTCCAGGATTCCAGCCCACTGTTTCCCTCTTCTGGACAGGACCACTCCAACCAAATGGAAAAGTTTTATACTACGAATTGTACAGAAGACAAATCGCAGCTCAGCCTGGAAAATCCAATCCAGTGCTAACCTACAATGGAAGTTCAACCTCTTTTATAGATTCTGAACTCTTGCCTTTCACAGAGTATGAGTATCAGGTAAGAAATGGGTATACCACCGACAATTCAAGCTGCGATTGTGTGCACCCATCAGCTCCTGCCTGTAGAAATTGCTTGCAGTTTGAGAAACCACTTAATGAAACATGGGTTTAAGGAGAGGAATAATATCCTTTAAAATTTTTAAGTAGTAAATGAGGGAAGGAAGACCATATTCATTTGCCTTCTTCATTTCCTTGGTTCTTGATCCATGTGATATGTGCTTTTTCTTCTATGTAGTTTTCAGGTGAAGTATTTTCATTTCTCCTTAGTGAAGTAGTTTCTACTATTCAGCTTCCCTCTGTCAATGCTGGCTTTGTAGAAGATGCTCCGTTAAAAGATCTCTTGGAAAATAACCTGTTAATTGTTAACAAAACAAAGTCTAATGGCAAACATCTCTAGCCACTGTGTTCAAGAAAGGCATGGAGTGTTGAGAAAAGTCTAAAGGCATATGATTAAACAGCACATAGGATGAAGAAAGTTTTATATGAGGATAATGAAAAAATAAGATTTTACATATCCTCAAAAAGCCAAGAATTAAAAATAATATTCTGAAAACATTTTGGAAATCTATCAAGAGTTAATTAGGTTCATTTGTTTGTTGTTGTTGTTGTTTTGTCATCAGGATTCATGTGCATTCTTCTTGTAGTAGCCACCTATTTTTCAGGAGAATGGTTCCCCCACCATTGGCTCAGGCTTGGCAGGAAGCTCCTAGCCACGTGATGGGCACATGGGCCACACTTAGCCCCTCTGATTCACGTGGGACTTGATCGTCAACAAAGAGATTCAGAAATGTAAATGGTGGAGATGAGAAATGCAAGTAAAGTACCCCTCACCTCAATTGAAATTTTTTTATTTTCCCCGCTATTCTTTAGCATGGTTCTACAGAGGCTTGCTGATCAATGCATACCCCCAGTGCCAGGTGGAATTCCAAGGGAAATTTTCTAAGAGAGGAAACTAAGCTTCAAAAAGTTTATCATAGGACTGGGGATGTAGCTTAGTGGTAGAGTACTTTCCCAGCATGTCCTAGGCCTGGGTTCAGTGCCCAGCATTACAAAATAAAAAGGAAAAGCTTAGCATAACAAGAAATAATAAACTCGCTAAATTACCAGGAATGTGGTGGGCAAATCAATAAGTATAATGATAAGAGACAACATTTTAAGCATGAAGAGTTATTAGGTCAGTAATGTATGGAAAAATATACCCAATGAAGTTAGAAAGAATTAAAAATGTAGATTCTTGAGTAGTTTGAAGAAATATACAGATATAAATCTATAATTTCTTGTTTGCAATTCCAAATTGCTAACTATGTTGCAAACAAATGTTGGTTTTTGTTTGTTTTATTTTGGTTGGGCACAACTCATTTGGTAGTAAAATCAATCTAAACAGACTTGACCATTTACAGTATTTATTATTTGCTCCACTTACATATGAATATCTGCATGTATTACTGCAGAAATATTATGCTTTATTATAAAATAGCTAACCAGGTCATACTGACAATATTACAAAATACACAGTATGTACATTTCATTACCTTTCTGAAATCTGAAAAAAAAGTTTATACTTTTATTGGTGCATTGTAATTACACATCATAGTGAGATTCAAAGTAATACAATCATACACGTACTCATCCTTCCTTTTTTTTTTTTGTGGTACCGGGGATTGAACCTAGGGGCATTCTACCCAGAGCTACACCCCCGGCTCTATTTTTTATTCTTTATTTTGAAACAGGGTCTCACTAAGTTGCTGAGGGCCTCACTAAGTAGCTGAGGCTGGCCGTGAACCTGGATCCTCCGGTCTCTGCCTCCTAAGTACTGGGATTACAAGCATGCGCCACCACGCCTGGCTCATCCCTCTTTATCCCACCCACTCACCCCTCCTGTCTCCCCATACATGTTTGTGAGATTGGTAGTGATACTTTTATATGGAAATAATACCATTTGACCTGTTCCCTTCCTCAAGCCTCAATGAAAAAAAAAATTGTAAAACACATCAGGCTTCCAAGGTTTAGGATTAGGATTTTAGTTTATATCACGAAGGAACAAAATACCTATCGATGCCACCAATGGGAACAGAATGCTGTTAGAAACAGTCAGGACCTGTCTGGCTGTCCCTTTGTTCTTTTCCCATTATCTTTACTGAAAAGTGTCAAGTTATCAAAGACCCCTCAGCTCTCAATTATCTGGTCTCCCTGATGAATAAAAACGTACCTTTGTGAGAGAGCTGGATGGAATTGGCATGAAATCTTTGGCCTGAATTAGATAAAATTACATGTCCCAAAGATACTGAGTGCAAACCACCCTAGCATTGCGTCGTGTCCCAGGGTTAAATATTGGTCACATTATTTGTAGATGTCTCATTTCAGCTTTCTAAGGAATGCTAAACTCCAAGCTGTCTTATCGCTAGTTAAGTTTCTCATCAGGAGCTAAGGATGATCAAGAGGGAGGCCGGTTGAGAAGCTCAGGCTGTGCTGTTTCTTTTGTAACTGTTATTATCAGCTCCATGTCACACTCCTCCTCCACACTCATCTCACCCAAATGAAAGCATTTAATTTGGTTTTCGGAACAAATTGATCTCAAATTTGCATTTATTAGCTAATCCTCTGTTGTTACAACATAAGGCTAGAGAGCAGGAGGAAAAAAAATTGAGCCTATCAGACCCAGTTCTCATGGAAAATGATATTTTGAAAAGCAGAGATTAAGTGCTGAAATAAATGAAATAAATTACTGAATTTATTTAGCCTGTGTAAATGATGAACTTTTATGGACCCGGAGCAATTTTACGAAAGTCATTGAGGAAGTTATGTGCTAAAGGAATTTATTTCCCTTTAACAAAAGAACGTTTTGTCTCTGAGATGAATTTGCACTATTCTCAAATCCACGCTGCAGGAAACATCTTCATTGTCCAAGACAGGATCTGTTTCAACACCTACCTGACAATGATTTGAATCTTTTGCAGAGGGTTGTGGTCTGAAGGCAATTCATACCTTTGTAGGGAATAAAAGCAAAGAACTGGGAAACTCCCCAGAGGTGTGACCTGTTCATCAGAAGGGTGGTGAAGCTCTGTGGTTGAGCAGGTGCCCATCCACTGAAGTTTGTGCCCTGAGAATGTCAGGTGCAACTCACCCCTGCCTACCTGCACTGCCCTGCTTCATCGTACTCACATCTGCTTTTGAGTTCAGTCACTGAAGGCAGCTGCTAAAATATAATCCTGTGGGGAGAACAAGACAGCATTCTCCGGCCTAAACTAATCCAGCAGATCAGTTGGTCAGTGATAGAAATGGACATCGTGTAGCTAAGTTCGGATGAGCAGGAGAGTCAGGAAATAATCTGGAGAAATGGATGCGTACAGGGGGGAACCACTCCCTAGAGAAGACCATGGAGGACAAAGACCAACAATGTCTCATCACCACAGTTCACATCAACAGCTAGATAACTAGCTCATTTGAAAAAGCCATGTGATATTACAGCACCTTTTTTCAGTAATACCTCAATATTGAGTGCCCTAACGGTAGCAGTTCCCAGTGTTTCTAGTACAAAAGGATTACCCATAGAGCTAGTTCTAAGTGCAGATTCCTCAGGGTAGGGAGGAGGAACTCCAGCAATTTGTGTTCTTAACAAGCAGTTTATGTGGACCACAACTTTTCTAAGTTTTCTAAGTGGTGATTTTTCTAAGTCACACTTTTTCTAAGTGGTGATTTCCTGAGTCAGTGGCACTGGACACTGAATGCATACTATAATTACCTGGAGAATTGTAACAACAGTCCTAATGTGCATGCCCAGACCCCACCCCTCTGTAGTTCTGATTCCTGGATGGGTCCGGGCATCCCAGCAGTTCCAAAGGTCACCAGGTGATTCTCATGTGCAGCCAGAGTTGAGAGGTCCCTATTACAAACTGTCCTAAAACTGATTGCCTGAATAGTGAAGCCAGCTCCTCACAAGTGCCCCTAAATTCACTTTGATGGTAACCGATCACTATCCTTTTTACCTTGGTTTACCCATAGTTTTCTATTTTTAATTAATTAATTGATTATTTTTAAGATGAGGGTCTCACGATGTTGCCCAGACTGGGCTCAAAGTTGCCATCCTCCAGCCTCGGCTTCTTCCACCATCTGAGTAGCTGGGATTACAGGTGTGCTAAAAGCCAATGGGCATTTTTTTTTCTTTTGGTGCTGGGATCCAGCCCAGGGCCTTGCACACGCTAGGCAAGTATTCTGCCACTGAGCTACATCCCCAACACTTATAGATTTCTTAAATAAGACTCCTATTGTTTTGGTATGAAGCTAGATAAGAGGACAGAATATATTATCTGGGAATTTCATGTCTCATACAAATAATTTATTTTCCTCGTGGGTTTTCTTTGGGTTGTGCTCATTGTACTTTTGTTTCTAACTTGAAAGGCCTGGTTTTGGCCTTTTGAGGATTTTTCTAGTTTGAGTCATTTCAGCACAGCTTCTAGGATTCTTAGATTCTGAAAGATACACTTGCATAACACCGGTAAGGTCTAAAATATGAAGAAAAAAATGAGGAAGTATTTCATAAGGCTTTGCAAAGCAATGCAGTGCAGAGTCCCAGTAGTAGGCAAACCTCTGTGAGTTTCAAATACAATTTACCAAAATGTAATTCCTAACTCTGTAAACATGTTTTCACACATAAATGAGATGCTTCTATACTAGACAAAATCCTTATAGTACAGAGATCTTTTTCCTTAAATAAAGATTACAGGCTTATACCACAGTACTACAGAATATTTACAAATCCATTATGATATTTTTCCCACAGACTACTATTTCTGTTTTAACCCTTTCAAAATTGGACTGTTATGGCTAGAATCTTAAGTGTCTTCCAAAAGTTCATGTGTTGAAGGGTTGACCCCTAGAGTGGAACCATTAAGAGGTGTGGCCTAGTTGAAGGAATAGAAAAGTGGGCATGTCAGGGTGAGCACGATAGCTCCATGGAGAGTCCTAAGGAGTTCCCCGGCCTGGGGAACCTCACCTCAGGGCCCCCAGGATCCTTGGGTCTGTGAGGAAAAGAATTTCCACACGCACCAGTCAGAGAAAAGACAGAGGTTTAATTCAAGGGAAAGGGAGATCCAAGTTCAGGGAAACGCGGGTCACCTCAAGATGTGAGAGCAGCGGCCCTGAATTCTTACAGTCTCTTTTTATAGGTACTAGAGATGGGGAGGGGGTTGGTTAGAGGTGCTCGGCGGAAAATGCCTCCTTTCTTTGAAGTTTTTCCGTGGGCAAAAGATGTGTGGATTCCCTCTGACAGGTCTTCTGGGAGCAGAGACAAGCAGAGACGAAGAGTCTGATGGCCAGCAGGTGGCCAGCTGAGTGTAGGGCTTTTTAACAACAGGTGTGATCTTTTGGAGTTCTGGTGGAAGGTGAAGTTCTTTGTCTTTCAAAACTAATCGCCTCAGGAATTTCGGATGTGAGCTAGCCCACTGTGTTCTTAAAGATATGAGTCTTGCTTCTTTGGGCCTGTCCCGGGCAAGCCTGCAAGGCAAGCTTAGGACTTTAGATTAGATTTTTTTTTTTTTTTGCGGTACCGGGGATTGAACCCAGGGGTGTTCTACCTCCGCGCTACACCCCCGGCCCTATTTTTTATACTTTATTTTGAAACCGGGTCTCACGAAGTTGCGGAGGGCCTCACTGAGGAGAGAGAGACAGACAGACAGATAGACAGAGAGCGAGAGAGCTGAGGCTGGCTGCGAACCCGGATCCTCCGGTCTCCGCCTC
>PVJS01053177.1:0-13375 GCA_004027185.1 Glis glis | reverse complement strand
TCCTCCTCCTTCTCCTCCTCTTCCTACTCCTCCTCCTTTCTCTCTTTCTTTCTTTTTTGTGGTACTAGGGATTGAACCCAGGGGCATTCCACCTCCAAGTTACACCCCCAGCCCTTTTTATTTTTTGTTTTGAAATAGGTTTTCACTTGGTTGCCGAAAGTCTCACTAAGTTGCTGAGGCTGTCCTTGAATCTGTGACCCTCCTGTCTCAGCCTCCCAAATATTGGGATTACAGGCATGTGGGGAGTGAAGGGAAGCCACATCTGACTTCCCTTCACCTTTTCTAAAACCCACATGGATAAAAGGGAGAAAGATTCCTTGATAATGCAAACAAGAGGTTATCACATACCATTGATTCCCCCTCCAATTTGGTTAATTCATTCAGCGAATATTTCTTGAATATGTTGTAGGCATTGTTCTGGATGTTACTAGAAATTTGGTGGTGAACAAGACAGACCAAATTCTTGCCCATCTGCCATTCTATGAGGGCTGGTTTAGGAGGAGGGCAGACACTAACTGATACTTTTCATCCTTTTCAAAAATCATACCTCCCCGTAAAAATACTTTTTGCATGGGAAAGTATTACATTCCTTCTCCTTCCACACAACAGAATCAAAAGTTTTGAAGGACAATATTTGCTCTTATTACATAAGAAGAACTAAAAACACAAAGTTAATATTGACTTATTAAGACTTAAAGGCAGCATAGAAAAAAATTCTCAAATAAACAATACCCCAAAAAGAATCAGGCAAGATTTTAGTGAATCAGTAAGGATGCTTGTCTATTTCTAAATTGATTGCAGTCCAGAACACACGAGGACAATACTCGGCGCATGTATTCATGAGCCCGTTTTTCTCTCTCCTTTGATTTATTCAGCTTTAAATGCTGAAAATGCTCAACCATAGAGATAGGCAATTGTAAACAGTCATAATAGGTGCTATGGCTTGCATCTTAAATGTCTCCCCAAAGGCATGTGTTGAAGACTTGGTGGGCAGCCTGTGGTGCTACTGGGAGGTGGTGGCACTATTAGGAGGTGGACCTGGTGAAAAGAAGTGTGGTCATTGGGGCGTGCCTTGAAGGGGACACTGGGACCCTGGCTCCTTCCTGCCTCTTTTTGCTTCCCAGCTGCCATGAGATGAGCGGCTTTGTTCTACCAAGTGCTCCCTGCATGATGTTCTGCACTGTGACAGGCTCAAAGCAACAGGCCCAAGGGCCCGTGGACTAAGATCTCTGAAACCATGAACCAAAACACAGACTCGCCTTTTAAGTTGCTTATCACAGGTATTTTGCTGGGCATGGTGGCGCACGCTTGTAATCCCAGTACTTGGGAGGCTGAGACCGGAGGATCCGGGTTTGCGGCCAGCCTCAGCTACTTAGTGAGGCCCTCCGCAACTTAATGAGACCCTGTTTCAAAATAAAGAATAAAAAATAGGGCTGGGGGTGTAGCTCAGAGGTAGAATGCCCCTGGGTTCAATCTCCAGTACCAATACACACACACACACACACACACACACACACACACACACACTTTTTTTTTTTTACTCATTCATTAGTACAAATGAAGAACTAAGCTGCAATAATTCATTCACCTCTTTTGGACACCAAATTTAGGTCAATTATGGACTCTGTTTTGAAAAGAAAACCCATTCTTTGATTTGAAAAATTTTCTCTGATATTTATTTGATTGTTTTCTTTCTTTCTTTCCTACTACTGAGCTATAGCCCCTTTTTACTTTTAATTTTGAGTCGGGGTCTTGCTAAGATGTGTGGGCTATCCTTAAATTTACAATCTTCCTGCCTTAGCCTCCTGAGTAGCTGGGATTATAGGCCTATACCACTGCTCCCAACTTCTGATATTTATAATTTCTCTTCTCGAAAACAATGATTACAAATTTGAAACCAACAAGTGAAATGTAACAATATCCCTTATTTTATTTGTCACACTGCCTTTACTAATAACATCTTTCTCAATATGTTGCAACAATATTAGGAACAGGGAAGTTTGATGATTGCCTTTAAGTCTTTTTGCCATAATAAAATGTCTTTGAATCCTGGATAAGTTTGACTTGCTGAATTACATTGTTGTTTTCTCTCTAAATTGTACATTTAAGTTCATTAAAAATATCGACAACCCCTGTTAAATTTTAAATCCCAAGCATCATCTTTGAAAATGAGATTGCTTGCTAAATGAGATTGCTTTTCTACTAGAAAAATGTGACTGTCATTTCTGAGTTTATTCACTCTGTTTAATACTTTTCCTGATGTTTCCATAGTACAACCAATGAACTTCGAGATGCTTCAGTCTGAGGGTATGGTTAGCTCCAATGTGAACCAAACGTGCCCATATTCTGGGTATTCAGTGGGCTCTCCTTAATAAACGTAACAACCCTCGCCATGAACACTCTCGCAAGATACAGAAGAATGATTTAGAGAGATGGCACACAGAATTCCTGTTGTTGCTGATTTCTAAACCTAACTGTTATTAGTGACCTTTAACAACATCTTAATAGCTTTGTTATGTTTTCTTTATATCTGCTGGCCCTATCATAATTCTATTGCGGGCTCTAGTGGACGCTGCTTGCTCCCTAGTCCCGCCATGGACGGCCGCTGCTCCAGGCAGCTTCCTGACAATAGTCTTTCTCGCACGAAAATGTCATGAAGTCTGATATAATTTGGAGAAAAATATATTTAATAATTGGCGGGGGGAGTCAGGGAGGAGATAGCTGACAATTCTCCTGACCATTTGTAGCCAGCACCTTACTTTTATAGAAATTTTAGACAAGGCATCATAAAAGTTAATCAAACACAGAAGCTAGCAATTGTCAGGAGTTACAATAAGAAAGTCAGTGAGACAGACATGTGATAAGCTTGGAGGAAGGAGGGATTAAACATTACTGGGTGGAGACGACATCAAAGACCGCACCTTAAAGTTTATACCAGGTCCCTTGGAATGTGTCCGCTTGTGGACAAATTCCACCCAGCCAAATACCATGTATTCAAACTGGGCCGGTCCAAGATGATAATCTCAGTGTGCGTTCTAAGAAGGCCCTCGACATAATTCCACTATTATTTTTCCAGTTTAATAGATATGGACCAACAAAACGTTTTCCAGTTTTGAAACTATGCCTAATCCATTGTATATAAGGTTAAATTTAAACACTAGCACACATACACACACATTCAAACGCATCTTGGCATTTTGTGCACACTAGAGAAGTTGAACAGTTTGCACGTTCTATGCTCTTTGGGGGATGGATCTCAAGCTCTGTATGGAATCTTATGGAATGTTCTCACAGGAGAAGCATGACTCCAGGGAGTTCTGTAGCAGTGCAGATTTGACTAGAAATAGCATTATTCTGAAAAATTGTAAATTTTAATTTTAATTTATCAGTTGACTTAGCATTAAAAACCACATGGACCATTTTTATTCATGTTCCAAGAGTCATTTTTCAATAACTGTGCAAACCATCTTTTCTTTCGCTGAACCATATGCAACTAAATCTCATTAATAGTCTGTCATTAATTGTACTAAGAAATTCTGCCAATATTTTTTTTGTCCTTACTTTCATTTAAAAATGTTTGAGGGGCTTGTTGATAAATCCAGCATTCCATGTTTCCAAACATCCTATTAATTTCGAAGGTGTCATCACAAATAATACATTGCGGTTTGTTGTTCTGTTAGGTTTTACACACTGAAAAAATGTTTATAATAATCTGCCTTAAAAAGTCTTGCATTCTCTTTAAATTTTTAAAATGCACCACAAATGAAGAAGATTAGTAATTAGATTGTCTCAACATTGTCACTATTCACAGTTCTAGATAGCTGGTGGTTGAACTTGGGCATTCCTGTCATTTTCATTTCACCATTTTTTTCTTCTAATAATGAGTAGAAATCCTGTTAAAGGGAAATTCATGCTAATCTAATAAAATGTGCATTTGATGCAAACTTGAAACATATTTCACTTGATAATGTCCTTCCAGAAGAATTCTGAATAATGTCAATATAAAATATAAACTGTTAGCAGGGTGTGGTGGCACACACTTGTAATCCCAGTACTTGGGAGGCTGAGACTGGAGGATCTGGATTCGCGGCCAGCCTCAGCTACTTAGTGAGGCCCTCCGCAACTTAGTGAGATCCTGTTTCAAAATAAAGAATAAAAAATAGGGCTGGGGGGGTGTAGCTCAGAGGTAGAATGCCCCTGGGTTCAATCCCCAGTACTGCCAAAAAATATATGTATATAAACTGTTAATTGTCTTGTAAGAGTGATATCCATATTCACATCATCTATCAGAAAACCAAATGAGACTATTTATTTATTTATTGGCACTGGGGATAGAACCCAGAGGCATTCTACCTCCAAGCTACACCCTCAGACCTTTTTATTTATTTATTTTTGAAATAGGTCTCTTGCTAGGTTGCTGAGAGTCTCACCACGCTGCTGAGGATGTCCTTGAACCTGTGATCCTCCTGTATCATCCTCCCAAGTACTGGAATTACAGGCATGTGCCACCACGCCCAGCTGAAATGTTTGTTTTTAGAAGACAGAATGACTTGTACTTGTCAACGAGATTTGTCCTAGTCTTTCATTATCTCTCTTAATCTTGTCCATAATAATTGGATGCAATATTTCCACCACTGTACATAATTCTTAATAAAAGTCCAGCAATGTGTTCTCCCCTTCCATTCTATTAAAAATTAAATTTAGTTGTGACTCATTAATTTTATTTTACAATCAACTAATGCATTACTTTGAAAGTAGTCTGAATAATGCTAATATAAATAATAAATGTATAAACAAAAGAAGTTCAGGGAGTGGAATTTGCTATAGGAACACATAGAAGAATAACAGAGAACATACACATGATAGAAAGGGAGTGACTGGGCAGGGATTAATTCTGCCAGGGAGATCAGGGAAGGATTCTTGGAGGAGGTGACATTAAACTGTGCTCTGCATAGCTAAGGCTACTCATATGAGCCCATTCTCCAGCATTTATGGGCAGTTTGAACTATAATATGACATTTGTGCCTATTATTTGCTAATTGTTTTGTGTATATTTGGTGAATCGGCAACCAGACTGCAAATTTCTGCAGAACAAGTCTTTTTTTTTCACTTAAAACAAAATCCAAAAACCTCTCCAACATGCAGTTTTGTGTTGCTAAATGAGATTCTTTTCTACTAGAAAAGTAGGTGCTGGAGAAATGTTAGTTCAATGTTGACTATTCAAAGTCACCATAATACCAAATGGACCTCCTCACAGGTAGAACAGACAAGAGCTGGTGTCAGGCCGTGAGCACTGGGAAGGTCTTTGTATCCTTCAGCATAGCTCTGGGCGTGACATTTCATAATTAGAAATTCACTCCTTTGTTTTAATGCCTCTATGTTTTAGTGACCTTTTGTGTCTTTGTTGAATGAATATAATTTCTATGACTAAGTCTTGGTTGAATTTAAAAGAAGAGTTGGCCCAGCTAATCCCTCTAAAGCACCAATTCCTCTGTCTGGAGAGTTGCTACCACATGCATGGGTCGACCTGTCTGAACAGGAAGCCCTGCTGGGAGGCTGAGACTGAGAGGGCCAGAGAGAAAATATACCCAGTACAGGTGCCTGATTAATGACTTATAATTAAAATAATGGTATAAAGAGTCACTGGCCATAAATTATTCCCATTTACACGCTAATGTTGATAGTTTTGCTTTTAAGGAAACACAGTACCCACGTGCAAATTGATTCCCTCTTTGAAAACTCAGTTACCATCAGTTTTGCTCAATTTACTCTATTTCTGGTTTTCTTCTCACCTCCAGGGGGACTATCCTGGTTTGCTTATCCAGTTAGAACATCAGTCTTCCAAGCTGTCTCTGTCAACATTCTCACTGATGTAATCCAAATCAACTGACCACACAACTCAGAGGAAGGAGCATTTATCTGCTCACAGTTTTTTGGAGATTTGGGGGTTCAGTCTCTGTCAGGCTGGAAGTGTGGAGCTCAGAGCGTGGTGGCATGGTGGCATGGTGGGAAGCAATGAGAGGGAGAGAGCAAGGGCTCTGCTCTCGCATCATGGAGGCCGGAAGCAAGAGAGGAAGCTAGCAAGGGGATTCAAAAACAAAAGCAGTCTCCAAGGCCACACCCCCAGGGGCCTATCTTCTCTAACCACACACCCCCTGTCTCAGTCACCACCCAGTAAATCCCTTACAATGGATTTATCTAATGAAGAGATTACCACCCTCATGACTTAATTATATCAACTCTGAACATTGATATGTGAGCTCTTCAGGGACATTCTGTATTTAGCTATAACACAAGCCAAGACAGCTCTGGTCATGTCTGGCGCCAGGGCTGGGTGCTGTGGGTCCAGGTTAGGAGGCCCAGATGCCTGATTGCTCCGACACAGGCACAGATCTCAGAAGGCCAGACTCTTTTGCTGTGTGTGAAGCATTAAAGAGAGAGAGGAAAATCCTTCCTTCTTTTCTCTCCCTTTCTGGTCACCTTTCCCTCTCAAAACCCAACAGTTCTCCTGGTGTTTGGATTTTGAAATTGGTTTACTTCAATTCTCCTTTTTCTCACTTCCAAGAGGAACTTAGTTCCCAACCATCCATTCCTTCCACTCCAAACCCTGGACTTTAAAACATGTCCATGCTTTTCAACAAGAGGTATTGGGAAAGCTGGATATCCACATGCAAAAGATGAAGTTAGACCTTTAATTAACTTGAAATGGACCAAACACTTAATTGTAAGAACTAAATCTATAAAACTTTTCTTTTGTGTGTGGTACTGGAGATTGAACTCAGGGGCATTCTACCTGTGATCTACATCCCCAGCCCTATTTTTATTTTATTTTTTATTTTGAAACAGGGTCTCACTAAGTTGCTGATGGCCTGGCTAAGTTGCTGAGGCTGGAAAGTACTGCATCTCAGCCTCTAAGTACTGGGGTTACGGGTACACTCTACACCCAGCTATACAACTTTTAAAAGAAAAACAGGGGAAAAGCTTTATAATACTAGATTTGGCAATAACTTCTTGGATATTAAAGCATCAAAAGCACCACCACTAACAAAAAATAGATCAAACTTAAAACTACTGAGCACTGAATGACATAATCAACAGAGTGGAAAGACGATCTGTAGAAAGGGAGGAAATATTTGCAAAACATTTATCTAATGAGAGGTTAATATCCAGAATATATAAAGAACTATAACTGAACAACATCAACAACATAACTTAAAAATGGGCAAAGGACTTGATTAGACATTTCTTCAAAGAAGATAACCACTAAGATAGATAACCATTTCTTCAAAGAAAATAACCACTAAGCACACAAAAAGATGGTAAACATCACTAATCATAAGGGAACTACAAATCAAAACTACAAGGTGCCATCTCACATCCATTATGGTGGCTACTATAAAAACCAACTGACCAGCGTTGGTGAGTATATGGAGAAATCAGAATCCTTGTGCATTGTTGGTGTGAAGGCAAAATGATACCACCTCTATAGAAAACAGTGTGGAGTTTCCTCAAAAAACTAAAAAGAGAATTATCATATGAGCCAGAAATCCTGCTTCTGGGTATATATTCAAAAATACTTGAAAGCAGGGTCTCAAAGACATGTTTGTATACTCATGTTCATAGCATCATTATTCACCAGAGTCAAAGGGTAGAAGCAACCCAAGGGTCCATCAATGGATGGATGAATTAAAATGTGGTATATACATACAATGGAATATTACCAGTCTTAGAAAGGAAGGAAATTCTGACATATGCTCTAACATGTATGAATGTTGAAAAGTAAAAGAAGCCAGTCACAAAACGACAAATGCTGTGTGATTCCATTTCACATGTGGTACTTAGAGTAGTCGAAGAAGGAAGTAGAATGGTGGTTGTCAGGGGCTGGAGGAAATTGGGGAATGAGGAGTTGTTATCTACTGGGTATAGAGGTTTAGATTTGCAAGATGAGGAACCTGGAGTTGCACAACAATGTGGATGTATTTAACACAATGGAACTGTACAATTAAAAATGGTTAAGATGGCAAATAATATACTATATGTATTTTACTATAAATTACGAAGAAGAGCTGTCCATGCTATTCATCTTGTGCCTTTTAGAGTTTAACTCAAAGGGAGAAAAACTCGAGGTTTCATGTGATTTGCTAAATTTAATAAAATACTTAAGCACTTTAATTAGCATGTAGTTACACAAGTGACAAATTTGATAAATTCAGTGTAGAACTAAGAATTTGCTAAGGATAGTGCCTAAGTTAACAGATAACATGTGGAGTTTGGAAAGGTGTTTATATTTAGGAGAAATGGTCTAAGGAGCTTTTAATATTTAGATGGTCTTAGCATTCAGTATATGTAGACATCACCTGCAAAGGTGATGTCTACAGTTTATAAAACCACCTTTATGGTTGGTTTTATAAGCTACTGCTCAGATCTTGAATGTCCCCCAAAGAAGCATGTGTTGAAGACTTGGTTCCCAGCCTGTGGTGCTCCTTTAGGAGGCAGGGTCTAGTGAAAGGAAGTGAGGTCAGCAGAGTTGTGCACTTGACGGGGACACTGGGGCCCAGTCCCTTCCTGCCTCTGTTTTCTGGATACCATGAGGTGAGCAGCCATTTTCTATCAGGTGTTCTCCTCCATGTGCTACTTCATCACAGACCCCAAAGCAACAGGGCCAGGTATCCATCACTGAAACCTCTAAAACTGTGAGCCAAGAAAACCTATTCTCCTTATATGTTGATTCTCAAGTATTTTGTCATAGTAACAGAAAGCTAACACAATGGTAATAAAATTCTTTGGTCTGGTATTTAGGGGGTACCGTATTATTATTATTATTTTTTCATTATAAAATTAATTTGTGCTCAATGACAATTTGGAAAAATGAAAAATAAAGCATCTAAACTCAACCTTATTTTCTTTCCAGTCATAACCAGTCATTTTTTTATGTGTAGGGTTAAAAGATATATAGTTATAACCCATTTGAATAGTAGCCATGGTTTCAAAAGGTTGCACATGTAACACATCCAAGAGAAAAGCATGTAAGTTTTGGTTGAATTTGTACTTCTCCACTTTTGGAAACCTAAGAGTTTCCAAAATGTTTTTCCCTTGTTATGGCATATTTTGCTACATTATGGCATATTTCCCCTGTTATGGTATAAAGTAAAATGGTACAAGCTGGGTGTGGTGGTGCATGCCTATAATCCCAGTACTTGGAAGGCTGAGACAGGAGGATCGCAGGTTCAAAGCCAGCCTCAGCAACTTAGCAAGGAACTCAGCAAGTTAGTGAGACACTGTTTCCAAATAAAAAATAAAATAGGGTTGGGGGTGTAGTCTGGTGGTAGAAGGCCCCTGGGTTCCATCCCCAGTACCACACACACAAAAAAAGAAAATAGGGTTGGGGGTGTAGCTCAGAGGTAAAATGCCTCTGGGTTCAATCCCCAGGTAAACACACACACACACACACACACACACACACACACACACAGACTACAATGATACAAATTAGCTGGGCGTGGTGGCGCACGCTTGTAATCTTAGTACTTGGGAGGCTGAGACAGGAGGATCTGGGTTCTTGGCCAGCCTCAGCTACTTAGTAAGACCCTGTTTCAAAATAAAGAATAAAAAAATAGGGCTGAGGCTGTACCTCGGAGGTAGAATGCCCCTGGGTTCCATCCCCAATACCACAAAAAAACACAATGGTACAAATTAAGATTAATTTTTTCTTATAATGTTTATTATTATTTTTTGATTGATAAGTCATACTTGTATATACTCATGAAAACTAGAATCTTTGCTCATAAAGAACATTTTCTAGCATTATTCACAATAGTCCAAAAATACAGAAGCAATGTAAGTGTCCAAAAACAGATGAAAGGAAAAAGAAATTGTGGTATATAAATACAATAGACTATTATTCAGCCTTACAAAGAAGGATATCCTGTCATTTTATTGGATAAACCTGGAAGACATTATGCTAAGTGAAATAAGCCAGACATAGACAAATACTGCATGATCTTACTCAGATGTGGAATCTGAAAAAGTTGAATTCATAGAAATAATAAAAGAAGGGCGAAGTGGTGGGGGAAATGGGGACATGTTGGTGGAAGGGTACAAACTTGCAGTTATAAGATAAATAACTTCTGTACAGCTGGTGACTCCAGTTAATAATAACATTATAGACTTGAAGTTTACTGAGACTAGATCTTAGGTATTCTGCGCATGCATGCAAACACACACACACACACACACACACACACACACGATTATGTGAGGTGATGAATGCTAATTAGCTTGATTATTTAATCATTTCATAACGTATACATATATCAAAACATCAAGTTGTATACCTTGAATATATGCAATTTTTATTTTTCAATCATGCCTCAATAAAGCTGAAAAGAATATTTTCTGTATTATGGATTTTTTTCCTTTGGATTTATTCCCATAAACAGAATAGTCAAAAGTTTTGAGTGTTTTTAAGGATTTTGATATATTTTAAGGGTTTTGATATGGTCAAATTGCTTGTGTACCTAAAAGTTGTGTGTCATTGCTACCATACAGCACCCTTGCCAGTCTTTAATGTCATTTTTTTTGCCAACTATCTATGTGAAAAATGGTATTCTGGTTTTCCTATGCATATCTTTAAGTGTTTCACAATATATTTGTTGCCTAATTATATTTCCCTCCTTTTTTAGTGGACTGTCAATTCATGTGTTTGGCTCATCACAATTGGCTTCCAATGTTTTAAAATTAATTCTATTAAATTTATATGTAATAAAACAACACTTTATATATTTTCTGCAAGTACTTTCTCCATTCTGTCGCTTACCTTTAAAATTTGGCTATTTCTATTTAATTGATGTTTCTGATATACCTGTGGCCAAATCTACCTTTATTGTCCTTTGTGTCTTCAAATGAAAATGGAGCTGGGTGCAGTGGCCACACACGCATATTCCCAGCTATTGGGGAGGCTGAGGCAGGAGGATCACAAGTTCGAAGTCAGCATGGGTGACTTATCAAGACCCTGTCTCAAAATAAAAAATAAAAAGAGCTGGGTTTGTAGCTCAGTGGTAGAGTGCCCCCAGGTTCAATCCCCCTTATGGAAAAAAAAAAGAATATGGTGTATGTGTGTGTGTGTGTGTGTCTATGCATGCGCATGTGTGTAGAAAGGGTTTAGGTGAAATGCCAGTGAACCTACAATAAGATTCAATAGTGTCATTTATTTATTTATTTATTTTTTGCGGTATCGGGGATTGAACGCAGGGGCGTTCTACCTCCGCGTTACACCCCCGGCCCTATTTTTTATACTTTATTTTGAAACCGGGTCTCACGAAGTTGCGGAGGCCTCACTAAGGAGAGAGAGAGAGAGAAAGAGACAGGGAGAGAGAGACAGAGAGAGAGCTGAGGCTGGCCGCGAACACGGATCCTCTGATCTCTGCCTCCCAAAGTACTGGGATTACAAGCGTGCGCCACCACACCCGGCCTAAATAGTGTCATTTAGAAATAACATAGGAGCTGTTATCTCTCTCTCTGAGCCTGACTCCCTGAGCTCTTACTCCACTACTCCCCTTGCTAAAAGCCCTTGGTTTAGAATTGAAAGATTTAAAAAAAAATGCAGTTAAACTTGATTTCTAGATAGGATTCCCAGTTAATTTTGAATTTTTGATAAACAGTATATCACACATATTGCATGGTCCATACTGATACTAAAAATTATTCATTGCATATCTGAAATTCAATTTCATTAGATAGCCCTTTTTTTGTTTGTTTGGTTTTTTGTGGTACTGGGGATTGAACCCAGGGGCATTCTACCTCCGAGCTAAACCCTACTTTTTTGTGTGTGTGCATGTGTGTTACTGGGGATGGAACCCAGGGGCATTCTACCTCTGAGCTACACCCCAGCCCTATTTTATTATTTATTTTGAAACAGGGTCTCACTAAATTGTGGAGGGCCTCACTAAATTGCAGAGGCTGGCAGCAAACCTGGGCTCCTCCTGTCTCAGTCTCCCAAGTACTGGGATTACAAGCGTGCGCCACCACACCCCCTGGTTTTTTATTTTTTATTTTGAAACAGGGTCTCCCTAGGGTGATGAGTCTCCCTACTTGCTGAGGTTTAGGGTTAGGATTGTCTCAGCCTCTCAAGTACTGGGATTACAGGCATACACCACCACGCCCAGCTTGGATAACCTGAATTTTTATTTGCTACACTTGGCACTCCTACTGGGGCTAGTTTTCTAACACCTGCTAACTGAACCACTGCGTCCTGTACTGGGTGTTCGGGGTCTAGGTTGGTGAAAAAGAAGACAGTTCCATTTCTCAGGGTTCAAATTCTGGTTTCCTAGAGAATTTCTGCAATCAGAAAAAATAATCCCTGGACCATTATAACAATGGCTACACCTCTTGGAGCACAATCTCTATGTTTTCCTGCTGCCCGAAGCAGGTTATCCACGCTTCCCTCATCACAGAACCACCTGAGATACCCCTGGAGACTGATTCCTTTCTGGAAGAATCCAGAAGCTCTAAGTTTTAATGAAAGCCCAGGTGATTCTGCTCCTATAAATCTGTGGAATTCGGTCAAATCTGTTCCTAGACGGTTGGAGGCCTCTGAGCAACGCTCTGCCTAAGTAAAGCCACCGTGCTAGTGACAATCACTAGGAGACATCTTCAGATCTTCCACTCCTCAATTCACTCCAAATCTTTGGTGCACAGTTTGCAGCCGTGATCTTTGTAAGTTGCTTCCCAATTCATAAAGTTATTCTCATTCGATCTCCACTCTAATTTTCGAGGGAAAGAAGGGAAGTTTATTTAGTTTTAGAGGACAGGGAGGCTCCCAGGGGCTAAGTTCACATGGCAAGCTCGCAAAGCTGCCAGGGTTGCAAAGCCCGCCCTCTTTCCACCCCTCCAAGCTACCTCCTCTCGCCTACAAAACGTCCTGGGGACCACTGGAGCTGGATTTGCGGCGCGCTTGGAGTTTCAGGTGACTTCCGCGCTGCCGTGGACCCGCAGCCAGCCCCGGGCCTGCAAGGACCACGCGTGGGGCGAGATCGGAGCGCGGGAGCCCGGCGGGGCGCGGGGCGCGGGGCGCGGGGCAGGCCGCGCTCTTGCAGGTCCCCGCCCGGGAGCTCTTGCAGGTTCCCGAGCGCGGCGGCGCGGCGGGGGCGCGCGGGCCCGGCGGCGGGGGCGCGCAGCGTGGACGCGCGCGGGGCTGCTCCTGCGAAGGGCCCTGCGGGGAGGCTGGCGGCGCCGGGGGCGGCAGTGCCGGAGCCGGGTGTTGTGTGGGGGCTCGGGGCGCGCGCGGACGTCGCTGTCGCCCCGGAGGTTGGTAGCTGGTGACCGTAGGCGATCCTGGGGAGATTAGGTGCAAGACTTTTTTTTTTTTTTTTTTTTT
>PVJS01053176.1:0-13375 GCA_004027185.1 Glis glis | reverse complement strand
AGCGTAGCACAGAGGCTCCTGGCGCAGGCCACCGAGGTGGTGCAGAGGCTGTCAGGGTTACGCCGAGGCCTGGGGCAGAGGCTGCCAAGGTGAGGCCAAGGCTTGGGGCGGGCGCAGAGGCCCCCGAGGTGATGCTGACGCTGCCAAGGTGGCGCGGAAGCCTGGTGCGGGTGCAGAGTCTGATGCACAAGGGGCCCGGTGAGGTGGCCGGGGGCTTCCGGGGTGGGGCGCGCACGGGCGGTCCGGTACCCTGCACGCAAGGGGCCCGGCGAGGTGGCCGGGGGGCTTCCGGGGTTCCCACCCTTTATTTTGAAGCATGATCTCAATAAGTAGCTGAGGATGGCCTCAAATCTGTGATCCTCCTGTCTCAGCCTCCCAAGTACTGGGATTACAGGCGTGTACCACCTGCCTGGTTCAGTACCACCTTTCTTTCTTTATTTGCTTATTTGTTTAGTGGTAATGGGGGTTGAACCCAGGGGCATTCTACCTGTGAGCTACACCCCAAGCCCTGTTTTATTTTTTTTATCTTGAAACAGGATTTCACTAAGTTGCTGAGGGCCTCACTAAAACTGCTGAGGCTGACCTTGAACCTGTGATTATCCTGTCTTAGCCAAGTCTGTGATTACAGGCATGCACCACCATACCCAGCTTCAGTACCACCTTTAAATGCAGTGAGCCTAATGAATCCGTAGATTCAACCAACTGCAGATAGATAATATCTGGTGCGTGGGGGTGTGGGAGGTTGCATTTGTATTGAACACATGCAGACTTTTTTTCCTTGTCATTATTCTCTAAACAATATACAACAATACACAATATAACAACTATTTTATACAGTAGCATTTACATTATATTAGGTAATACACATAATCTGGAGATGACTTAAAGTACATAAGAATATGTATGTCTGGTTCTGTGCAAATACTATGACATTTTATATAAAGGACTTCGACACTGGTAGATTTTGGTATTCAAGGAGTCCCTTGGTATCTATGGATACCAAGGAACAACCGTATAAATGCCCTTATGTGTTAAAAGGCATAGAAAAAGCTAGCGCTTTATGCTTTATGTGTTGGAGGCACAGAAAAAGCTAACGGTTTTTAAAATTCTCCAGTTATTAGAAGTGACATTCAAGGGTTGCTGCATTTTGCCATAGGGACCTTGTATGGCCGACTCCAAGGGACACCATTCACAGATTACAATGGAGTGGGGACTTTCTGGAGCTCCGTAATGCTCTATTAGGGGAAGCTGCACATAAAGGAAATGAACAGCACTCTTCAAAGCCATAGGGGGATGTCATCATTTGGGAGTAAACAAACAGCCCTTCTGATGTGGAAGCAAGAGTGATGATGTTGGATACCTGAGTGAGGTATTAAATAATAAATACATGGGTATTTATTTTAACCTTGGTTATTTGGCAATGTGTTGAAAATGGAAAGAAAATATTACCTTAGACCTCCTGCTTCCAAACATATACAAAAAATAAATTCTAAATAGATTGTAGGTCTACTTCTGAGCTACAGCCCCAGCCCTATTTTAATTTAATTTTATTTTATTTTATTATTTATGGCACTGGGGATTGAACCCAGGGGGTGTTCTACCTCTGAGCTACACCCCAGCCCTATTTTTAAATTTTGAAACAGGGTCTCCCTGAATTGCTGAGGCTGGCTTTAAACCTGCAATTCTCCTGTCTCAGCCTCCCAAGTTACTGGGGTTACAGGTGTGTGCCACAAAAAAAAAAAAAATGGATGTGTAGGAATAGTTATTACATATTCTAGATGTCTTCTGTCAGATACATGTATTGCAAATATTGTCTCCTACTTGGCTTGCCTTTTCACGCTGAATGTAGCTCTTGATGAACAGTTCTTAGGTCAAGCAATAAATACCACCAAACTGGTAAAAATATTTCCCAGACAAAAGTAGTCTGTGCCAATAAAGCAATTTTCTAACCCAACATGGCTAATGCGCAAATAAAAAAACTAGCTAGGGGCACCTAAATTTCAAAATAAAATTATAAGGTATTAATGAGTGGTGTATTACAGGACAGTATCCTTATACAATGACCAGAACCATTAAAAAACCCAAGGCCACAAAAATGTGTACTTAATGGATTTATATAGCCTTACATGGCTAAGCACTTCTATTCCAGTTCAGATTTTTATAACCAACTAGACACAAAAGTACTGAAAGGCCTGAAAATGAATTTAAATGGACACAGATGGCATGTTTGTAACACGCCCACAATATGCCAAGTGTTCGTTATAAAAACAACCTCAACACAGTCTCTGCCTCTAAGGGACTTAAAAGTAGATGAGGCAGCCTAATTCAAAGGAAGTAAACAAATAAGAGAAAATAACATCGGGAATGTAAGAGAAGAGGCCTGTATAAATCTCCTGGTTCTCAGAAGGGTACGGGTCCAATTGAAACAGTGGAGAATGGGTACTAGCAAGTGAAAGCGCTTTATTTAACATAAGACTTAATATGACACCACGCAGAAAGAGTTCCTAAAAAGTCATGTTGACCAGACTGAAAATGTTGTTTTCAAGCTTCGACGATCTAAAAATCTGTAATAGATGTAATATATACACCCCATTGGACATCACACAGCCCATGCGTTAAGGCTGATTTCCGGTCCAAAATTTTAATTACTCATTCCAAAGCATCTGAAAGCATTATTTCAAAAAATCTGGGCTCCACCATCAGTTAATTAATGTGACATAGTCATCTTTACCCCAAAACCCCTAAAACAAGACAGTGGTTCTTTCTGGACTGCATTTTTGGTATGGTCTCTAAGGGATATATGACCTATATTTGGTTTGTCTGTAAGTAAACATTTCATGGGCTTACAGTTCAGCCTCTGATCTCATCGGAGCCAATCCAGTCGACTAGAGCTATTTCAATCGAGGGATGTCACATGATCCTCTGAAATGTCTCAATCCAGTCGACTAGAGCTATTTCAATCGAGGGATGTCATATGACCCTCTGAAATGTCTCAGAGCACAGGCCTCCTCAGTCCCTTAAATTAAACCATGTAGATTCCTCCTGGAAGACTTCAAAATTCTGAGGACACCCAATTAATTAAGTCATAGGAACCAAACCCACTTCAACAAACTGGTCCTGGTGGCTTTGCTGTCTCTTTGAATCAGGTAACTCTGGCAAAGGCTGCTTATTTAAAAAATAATGTGGCCAAATTCCACCAAAAAAAAAAAAAAGGAAGAAGATGAAGAAAGCGATGACCCTGTTGACTTTGCCACATCAGAGTGATATTGTGTCTAAACTCTAAAATGTAATTTAGAAAAAAAGTTTGAGGCCAAGGTTAGGGTAATTATCTACCCAATGTGTCACACCTGCAGCCACCTTCCTGGAGAGCTGCAGCAGCTGTAGGGGCTGAATTCCCAACATGCTACCTTGCCTCTAGTTTCAAACACGGCTTCCTTCTAACTAGAAGACTGCTGGTCACTTCCCTATATACATAATATTTCCATCGGAAGAGTTACATAAATAAGAATCTATTTTAGACAAATCCAAGGAAGCCAAGTAAAGGCTGTATTTGAATCTACTTTATGAAATCATAGTAAAAATGCATTTGTTCACTCCAGGAAACCAAATTCTAAACCTTAGAATCATCTGATTCCTTTTCCCTTCCTATTCCATCCCATCCTCCCACCCTCTCACATGAATCAGTGCCAAGTTGTTCAGATACGCCTTCCGTTCTGACCCCTCCCCATAGAAGAGAGCTGAGGCCGAAAGGGCAGAAGAGTCTGAGAAGAGGCACAGCAGACACATTCAGGATAAGAAGCCAGGCAGACCCTACTAGAATATTTTGGACAGGCTGGATAACAGAATGGGGAGGCCAAAGAGACCAGTGAACCCCTGAAACTCAACTTGAAGGGCCAAGGGGACAGGCATCAATGGATCAAACCATCTCAAAAGGGCCAGGTGAACAAACACCCCGCTTTTACCTACTTCACTTTCATCTTTTTTTTCTTCCCAGTACTGGGGATTGAACCCATGACCTCACACATGCTAGGCAAGTGCTCTACCACCGAGCTACATCCTCAGCCCTTTTACTTGTATTTTGAGACAGGATCGTGGCACGCCAAGTTACCCAGGCTGACCTTGAACTTGTGATTCATCTACCTCAGCCTCCAGAGTAGCTGGGATTACAAGCGTGCGCCACCAGGCCCAGCTTCATGTCTTATTTAAACATCATTTCATTAAGGTTTTCCTCGACCCCTCCAAATGGGTCCCTGCTATATTCTCACAGTGCTCTGTGCTTCCGTTCCCATGACATTTATCAAAATTATAATTACAAACAGTGAACAATACTGAGTTCTACAAGGACGAAAATGGATACCCAGCATTATGACTAAGAATGTTACCTTCAGCCAGGTATGGTGGTACACGCCTGTAATCCCAGTACCTGGAAGGCTGAGACAGGAGGATCGTGAGTGTGAGGCCAGCCTCAGCAACTTAGCAAGACCCTGTTTCAAAACTAAAATAAATAAAAAGGGCTGGAGGGGGGGGTGTAGTTCAGAGGTAGAATACCCCTAGGTTCTATCCCCAGTACCAAAAAAATAAATAAATAAATAAATAAATAAAAATAAAGGTTACTTCCTAACTCAAAAGCTTTTGCATTAAGTATACATTTCCCAGCATGGCCTTCAAGATCCTCCATAGTTATGAAACGTTATGGTTTACTCTTTCCTAAATGCTTCCCCAAAACAAGATTATCCGGCTCCCAAATAAGCCATGCAATTTCTAGAGGCTTTGTTTCTCTACAAACCTGGCTTCCTTTTAAGTCTTTCAAAATCCCACCCATTCTCCCAAGCCTATATCCAATTCCATCTTCTCCACAGAAGATATCCTGCAAATAAATTGGACTCTCCCAATTTTGACTTCTTTCCTGCACAAGTATGTTGTACTTTCTCTATGGTATTTTCCTAAGTCCATCTACTTGTTACAGAGCTTTTCTTATCCTTATTAATTTAAAATTTCTTAGATAATGGTTATACCTTACCTTTCTATATATCTTCTTATTGCATTTAGTATAAACTTATTGTTATATTATACATTAAGAAGCCAACATTTCTTTCAATTCTGACATCTTGAATAGAATTTTATTCGAAAGAATTCTCATAGCTGCAGAACACAGTACCGATGCTCAATGTTTATTTTTGTGACCAGTTTTGCTGTTTGCTGAACAAAAGCAAACAGCAAACAACATCATGTTTGCTTAGAATTATATAGAGGGGGCTGGTAAGATAGCTCAGCAGTACAGCAGTTGCCTAGCATGCACAAGGACCTGGGTTCAATCCCCAGCACTGCAAGAGAGAGAAAGAGAGTGAGAACGAGCAAATGAACACAAACACACACAAACACACACACACACACACACACACACACACACAAAATATATGCATTACAAACATCCACAGAAGGGCCCATAGAAACTCTGAAGTTCAACTCAGTGAATTTCCAGATGAAGACAATGTAGTCTATGAGTGTTGGCCAAGAACACAAAGCTAACGATAGGACAAAGGTCAGACCTCTGACTTCCACTTCACTCTTCCTACCCCAATTCAGTACTCACCTCAAGACAGTGACAACCAGGGCACATTACCCTAGACAATGCTCTAGTCCTGAACTAAGGCCATTTGTACACTTATAACAACGTCCCAGAAAAACAAGAGTGAGAAGGGAAGGAATGAAAAGGAACTTCACATCTTATAAAAAGTGAACACGATTTCATAAGCTTTGACAATGGTTGCTCTCCAGGACATTCTGGGAGGCAAGAAATACATGACAGGACATTGCATACAACTTCAAAACACGCCTGACAGAATGTTGACATACAATGGAATATGCTACGTGAAGCATTCATTCTGAATGCTACACTATCAAAACCTACTACTTAACTCATAGTAACCAAGAAAGATGGTGTTTCAAGAAAAGGAAGGGAGAGAGGGAGGGAGGGAGGGAACCTAGCTGCCTATTCTTAAAATGTATACAAACATGAATGTACTTACCAATACCTGCCAAATATTTATTAAATATTACTTATCCCTTACAGCTATGTCCTTAACAAGTGGTATACAGTAAGCACTTAAAATTAGTCTCTTAGTATCACCCAGTGCTATTTTTAAATACTGTGGTTGGCCATCATTAACTATAAAATGCTACTACTTGCCGGGTGTGGTGGCACACATCTGTAATCCTAGTACTTGGGAAGGCTGAAACAGGAGGATTGCAGCTTCGAGGCCAGCCTCATCAACTTAGCAAGGCCATCAGCAACTTAATGACCCTGTTTTCAAAATAAAAAATAAAATAAGATTGGGGGTATAGCTTAGAGGTAGAATGCCCCTGGGTTCAATCCCTAGTACCACAAAAAAATAAAATAAAATGCTGCTACTTGTAGTGGTGTACACCTGTAATCCCAGCTACTTGGGCATTGGAGACAGGAAAATAGCAAGCTCAGTGTTAGCTTGAGCAACTTAGCAAGACCCTGTCTCCAAATAAAAAGGGTCAGGGATGTAGCTCAGTGGTAGAGCACTTGCCTATCATGCATGACAACCCAGTTCAATCCCCAGTATGACAAAAAATAAAATAAAATGCTGCTACTTGTAGTAGAAAAGAATGAATATTGACAATGTATCAAATGGAAATGTTTCCAAGCCTAGAACATTTTCTCTTATGCGTTATATCATGTTTGTGTATCTATGTGTGTGTGTGTTTGCATGTGTAATGTATATTGGTTCACTTGCATGTATTTTTGGCAACATTATGTACCCAAGGATCTTACACTCGGGAACAGTGATTTTCCAGAACTTTTTTAACAGCGATCTAGAATATGAAAAAGGTTTCACATCATAACTTGGTACACACACACACACAGTTCCCTCCACAGCAGTCTAACCGCAAAACTCCCAAGCTCGGCTCACAGATGGAAGGTGGCCATCCGGAGTGAGGACCAGCAGATCAACGCCAGCGGGAGGGGAAGGTGCAGGAACCGACGACGAGCCATAGAAACAGGAGCACAGGAAGAGAGAGCAGCGGGTGAGACACCGGGAGAGGCACGATGGCAGAGCACGGAGTGGGCGGGCAGCGCTGGGCTGCTTCTACACAGCAGCTTCCTCCCCACACTAAGGACAACTCCTGGACGCGGCAGTCCTTATTACTAGTCTGTGAAACTGGATCTTCATAGATTCATTCTAAAACCAAATTAAATTCTGAAAAACCTCAGACTCTCAGAGGCCGCCTAGACCAAGGCAGGCCAGAAATAGAATCTGCCTTGGCCTCGCTGCAGACACATGTTCCGAGGTGGCCTGAGGACCCCTTCTATCCCAAAATCGCAAATCTAGGCCATATTATATATTCTAATATCATTTATTCCTGCATTTCACATGGATGAGAGGACAAATATCTTCATATCTGTTTTTAATGTGATGTCAGTTCATCCACTATTTATTTTAAAAAAGGGGGGATAACAAAAATTAGGAGACAGCCATTTTTACTGTTTGTTAACTAAGTATTAGGGGTTTTTTGGGGGAGGAGATACTGGGGATTGAACCCAGGGGCATTTACCTCTGAGCAATACCCCCAGTCCTTTTATTTTTATTTTGAAACAGGGTCTTGCTAAGTTGCTGAGGCTGGCCTTGAACCTGAGATCCTCCTGTCTCAGCCTCCCAAGTACCAGGATTACAGGCATGTGCCCACCAGGCCTGGCTTAGATTTATCATTTTTAAAGGGCCCATATGTTTTCTATTTGTATATCATGGAACTAAAGGAGTAAGGGACCTATTCTGCTTCCCTGGAGGTAACCCCACACACACCCTTTTGGTTTTCTTATATGCTCGGCCTCCTAAAATAAGAAGAAACAGTTTTATTTGATCTTTTGCTGCTTGCTTCCACAGAGGAATCTCACCCCTTTTAAACTGTAACAGGCTATCTTGTCTTGCTACACCTTTATTGTGATGAAGAAAGAAAAGTACAAATGTGAGCAAAAGAAAGACAGGTTAATTATGAAGATTTAAAAGCAGAAAAAAACTCATATGGTGACTTATTAGAAAAGCAACTCTCTTCCTCTCATTTCAAGGCAAACCATTTATCCAACAAAAAGCACGAATACTGTGCCCCTCCTTTTTCTTTAAAGTTACATTCTTTCTTGAAAGAACTGGAGTCTTGGATTAAACCTTGTAATCCTCCAAATAGATACTATTCAAAGCCACAACAGTAACTAAACAATTAAATCAATTTGAAAACAGTTATCTCAAATGAAAATTCTGCAATGAAATGATACTTCTGACAGAACATTCATGCATTACAACTGACTTTTATAAATCCACTTGGACAAAAATTTACAGTGATGAACAAAATTACTTTACTCGTTTATAATGTTAAATGACCCAGTATCATTACTTTGGAGCAGAGATGACCATGCATAATGAACACACTGAGCAATGCCTTAGTGTAAATGATTACATATGCCAACGTCTTAATTATAATGCCACTTCACATCTGTACTGAACATTCCAGTTTGCAATGTATATATATTCATACACTCATTTAAATCTCTCTGTCTTTCAGTTGAAGTACAGTAAATATAAGACACGAGACCATGTGGATAGGAGAAGCTATGTGCTGAGGTGGTCTCTGGAGCCAACTGCCTGATTTAGAATTCTAGCATTGCTACATACTAGACACACAAGCCTAGTAAACTACCCAATATCTCTGCTTCAGTTTCTACATCTGCAAAATGGGGATAATATTGTTTGTACCTCTTGGGCCTACTAAAGATTAAGTCAATTAATACATATCAAGTATGTACAATAGTGTCATGCACTGAGTGACCACTAGATACAAGCCCATTGTTGTTATCAGAAGCATCATTAAATGGGTAAGAAAACTGAAGTTAGTAAACCAGGCTGGAACGTAGCTCAGTGGTAAAGTGCTTGCCTTGTAAGCACAGCCCTGGGTTTGATCCCCAATACCAAAAAAGAAAAAAAATAAATAAAAATAAAAAGATTACCCCTCCCCCCTAAAAAAGCTATGAAACCAATAAGCCACAGAGCCAAGAATAAAAACTGGACCTTCTTCCCCTAGTTAATCCTCCATCAACACAGAGATGGATTTTTTAAGTATCCTATGTTCTAGACGGACATAAACAGTTTATTTAGCACTCTCCAATAAAAATATTCTTCAGCTCAAAACATTTATAAAATTGTATTTTAATATATATTCACATATGTACTTTGGATTAAACTGATTATTCAAAAATCAGTGTTCCATTTTGGGGACAGTACTATACACTAAGGAATATTCTGTGCTGCTATAGCTGTAAAACAAAAGTCTTTTGTTTCACTTTTCAAAAGAGACAAAAAAAGCACAAGCCTATCATATCATTCCATGCTAGGATGATCATTACCTCAAATTCTTTATCAAGTAAGATAAATCTAGATAGAAAAAGACCAAGATGATGATTATGACTATATTACTATTTCTTTTTTCTTCCATTTTCAAAGCATTCAGCATTGTGATATGACATTTTTAATTTTAAGAATGATTTCCAAAACAAAGTGTATCAAGGATTAAAAGCAATATTGATAGAAGAAATATTTAAGCCGGGCGTGGTGGCACAAGCTTGTAATCCCAGTACTTGGGAGGCTAAGACAGAGGGATAGCAGGTTAGCGGCCAGCCTCAGTTACTTAGTGAGGCCATCTGCAACTTAGTAAGACCCTGTTTCAAAATAAAAGAATAAAACAGGGTTGGAGGTGTAGCTCAGAAGTTGAATAATGCCCCTGGGTTACATCCCTAGTATTACAAAAGTAAAAATAAATAAACCCACTTAGACATTAACTCTAGAAAATAACAGATGCCCAGCCAAAAAACTATTCTTCTTTTAGATATATTGTTAGGTTTCTTTCCTCAGATTTTGCTCGAACTTTTTCCCTTTAGTGATTTAGGTGACTGCAATAACATCTTTCACTGTGTCTAAAAATAGGGCATGGACGTGTAAATTTATGAACTGAAATGCAAAACTGGCACAGGATGTCTCAATTAAAGCATTAAATCATTCAGTATACTCTAGTATAGAAATATATTTTAAGCATTTATATAAACATGCTTTGTTAATTCGAGCATCTTTATTCTTTGTATAGTGAACAAATAGGATACTGTGAACTTCATTCTCTAATATATCGAATCACCTCTGAGATTAACCTTGGGCAAAACACTTTTCCACTCTAGGCCTCAGGCTCCTTCTTTGAACATCCTTGGTTCTCAGTTTTCTTTCCACCTTAGCCGTAGGAGGAATTTACTCTCTCTCCATTTAAAGCAGTGAGGACAGTCTCAAAATGTCCCATAAGTGATTCTGATACACTGCCCTAGAAGCCGTTCCCCTGCTCGCACCCTCTACTACATACTACTACAGACTTCCCGGAGGTTCCGCAAGCTCCTAGGCCCGCCACTTCGGGGACAGGAAAATTACAACCCAATGTGACCTCAAAGTTATCCGAGTGTTACTTTAATGCGTTATAAAAGATAGCCAAAAGTTAGTACACATCTTGATTTGTGTACAAGATTCAAATAAGTATTTGTATACTGAAAAGATCAAAGAGGGCTTTGTAACTGCTCACATGGTAGACAGCACATGTGGCATGGAGTTGGCTTCTAATCAAAGAGGTAGGTATGAGCCGGGCGTGGTGGCGCACGCTTGTAATCCCAGTACTTTGGGAGGCGGAGACTGGAGGATCCGGGTTCGCGGCCAGCCTCAGCTCGCTCTCTCTCTCTCTCTCTCTCTCTCTCTCTCTGTGAGGCCCCCCGCAACTTCGTGAGACCCGGTTTCAAAATAAAGGATAAAAAATAGGGCCGGGGGCATAGCGCGGAGGTAGAACGCCCCTGCGTTCAATCCCTGGTACCGCAAAAAAAAAAAAAAAAAAAAAAAGAGGTAGGTATGGGGGGAAAAGTGGAAACTCCATCAAAATAAAACACCCCTACGGTTGGAGGAGGTGATCTGAATGTCTGACTAATGTGATTTGTGCAAATCAATTTGCCTGATAACAGAAAAGAGAAGCCCAAATTTGACACATATACATGTGAAGTTATATGATCCCCAATCTCTTCTCCAAAACATCAGTCTGTCACAGGTTTGACATCGATTCTATGTAAGTGATATTTCTGTACTGGGCAACTGTTATAATAACCAATAACTATGAAAAAAGATGTGGACATACGCCATATTATAAATATAAGTCAAATACAGTGGCTCAGCATGGTGACTGACAAGAAACTCCCAGCATGGTATTTCCAAGTGGTGTCCATAGTTCTCTTGTGAATTCCACAGTACCTTAAAAACTACCGTATATGCAAAATCATGTAAAAACTTTTCACAACTAGAAAAGACGAAATAGAATTTGAAAGCTTCCTTGAAAAATGAGTGTTGTCTGATCCAAATGTGAACCAATATCACATTTGATAATGTGATGACATTATCAAAGGTATGGTAAAGATGCTGACTGGGGCTTCAAAATTAGGATTATTTACTTGAAACAACGTATAACTGCATTACCTTCAAAAGAGAAAACATTATATAATAAATCTGGTTGTTAACTGTAGGTGTTATCTGAGATGACCCTTAAATGGTACAAAGAATAACTGCCGATCCAGAGTTAGTATTTGTACTAAAAAGAAACAAAAATTTGGCTGAGTCTAAAAGTTGCTGTCCTCTGTACCAAAGGGGCCACCGGTGATGAGTCAGACAGAATACAAAGTATACACGTCTACCACTGCTCTAAGGGACACCATTGTTGTATTGTTGATAAAATTTTGGGCTAGGCATCGATTCTTCTGAAATCAGTGACAAAACACACTGTCCATTGTTGGCTTAACTTGATGAAATCCACTCCCAAACACTCAATGTTCCTCCCGACATGGACTGTAACTGTAAAACCTAAAACTTGGGACAGTGAGCAAGAACAATGGTCCAACAAGAAGTAAAAATAAAGGAAATATCAAACACCCCAATTCCATAAACCATTTCACCTCTGAAACAGTTTGTGATCAACAATACCAAAAGAAAGACAATTCATTGCCCAGAGCCGGGATGGGTGATATTTGTTGAATAAATATATCCATCTCTTCCTCGTTCTCTACCCATGGGTCAAAGCATCCAAACAATTTAATAAGTGGTTGTTTCTGTTGTGTCGCGAACTTCACATGTAAGTTTATCATAAGGAAAAAAAAACAACAACAACAAAAAAAAAAAACCTGTTTGGCTTGAGCACCGTGAATCACAGCCAGGAGGTCATCTTGTGTCTCAGCAACTATGTTTGCACTACCGCTAAGTGACCTGAAGTGGCGGCAGCCGAGGCGTCAAAATTGAGGGGGCCAGAGCCTTCTCCGGGCTTCTCGGCTCCAGATGGGCTTTTCCAGCCATTCCCGCAACTGAGCCACAGCCAAGCGCGGAGCCCAGAAAGAACCACCAGCCAGCTCCGAGGGCAGAGGCGCAGGCCCGCCACAGCCTCCCAGCCTCCCGAGGAGCCGGGGACCCGAAGGAAAGGGGGAGAGAGGACAGGTGGAGGAGCAGCGCGGAGGAAACGCAGCACAGGGGCCCGCACTGGCCGGGCGTGGGGCGCGACCCAGCCGTGACCGGGAAGCGCGGGTCCGGGAAGGGTCGGCTCGGAGGAGGACCTCCGCCCCGGCTCCCACCGCGCCCCGGGGACCCCACAACCTCCCGAAGCCCCCGGGGTCCCCACAACCTCCCGCAGCCTCCGGGGACCCCACGCCCCGTGCCCCCGGGGACCCCACGCCCTCCTGCAGCCTCCGGGGACCCCACGCCCCGTGCCCCCGGGGACCCCACGCCCTCCTGCAGCCTCCGGGGACCCCACGCCCTCCTGCAGCCTCCGGGGACCCCACGCCCTCCCGCACCCCCAGGGACCCCACGCCCCGCATCCCCGGGGACCCCGCGCCCCGCCGCAGCCTCCGGGGACCCCACGCCCTCCCGCACCCCAGGGGACCCCGCGCCCCGCGCCTACTTTCTGGATCCGCTTCAGCGCCATGGGGCGGCGGGCGGCGGGGTGCTCGGGCTGCTCGCCGGCCGGCTGGGCGCCGTAGGTCCCGGCTCGCCGCGCTGCCTCGCTCCGGGCGCTGCCGCTGCTGCTGCTGCTGCTCCGAGGGCGCCCGGGCGCGGGGGTGCGCGAGTGTGCGGGCGCCGACGCCGGCGAGGCTCTTTTGTTTCCGCTTCTGCCTCCGGGAAGAAGCCTGCGCCCGCCCCGCCCGGCCGCCCGCCCGCCAGGCACACTGGGAAATGTAGTTCCCGCGCGCTGCGCCCGCCCCCAGCCCCGCCCACGAGCCCGCCCGAGCCCCGCCCAGATCCCG
>PVJS01053175.1:0-13371 GCA_004027185.1 Glis glis | reverse complement strand
CTTCTCTGCCTCAGGACTAAATCTGAAGCCTCAAGATTCTTCAGCCATATGCAGGACAATTCAGAAACATGGAGGCCTTAACACCCATTGGGAAACACTCATTCAATGGAGACTAGGAGTCAATGAACAAATGCCCCAGTCTTCTGTTCCTTAGGGGGACAATTTGAAGCCCATTCTATACAGTTCCCTGAGGGATCCCTATTGAAGTTGAGCACCAGTCCCCCATAGAAATAACTGGCTCAAGAATGCACAATATCTCTCAGGTAAATTACCTTCACTCCTAGCCTTGTCTCAGGTTCAGCTGTGAGGGAAACTAAATAAAGATGTTATATAAAGCACTTTAACAGTGCCCTGCATGAAAATTCACGGATAATATATGATAATTTCCTTTTCCGCCTCTCTTCAGTAATACTATTGGCTTTACTAGTGAATCAGTCTTCCAATTCTTAACAACTCATTATGGACAAACAATGCTCTAGACAGTCTAGCCACATGTGACTTTTGAGGACTTGAAATGTGCTAGTCCAAACTGAGAGGTGCTAATAGTGTAAGCTACAAAACAGATTTCAAAGTAAAGGGAAAGAAAAAGAATGTAAAGTATCTCATGAATGATTTTTTAACTAGGGATTATAACCAGGAGCAGCATTCTACCTCTGAGCTATACCCCCAGCCCTTTATATTTTTTGTTTTGAAACAGCATCTAACTAGGTTTCTGGGAGTCTCGTTGTGTTACTGAGGCTAGCCTTAAATCTGTGATCCTCCTGTCTAGCCTCCCATAAACTGGGATTATAGATGTGGGCCATGACACCTGACTGTCATGAATTATTTTTATACTGATTAAATGAAGTAACAATACTTTTACTCTATTGGGTTTAATAAAGTACATGATTAACATTAATTCTACTTGTTTTGTCTTAATTTGTTTAATATGGTCTACCAAAAACTTTAAAATTTAAAACCACTCTAGTGGTTTGCATTATATTTCTATTGGACAGTACTACCCTAGACTTTGAGACAGAGTTTCTGGGTGAACAGAGAGAGAAAGGAAGAGACAGAGAGAAAGAGAGAGACAGAGACAGGGAATAGCAAAAGAGAATGTGTGTCTAACTCAACATAGTCAACAAGATGTTTAATTATAAGTCAAAGAAAACTTATGCTGATATAAGCAGGAAAGATTTGATAAACAATTAAAGGAGGTTTCAAAACCTATTCTGAAGAATCAGGAGTGGAGGCTGCATAGCCACCGATTTTACGTAGTTTGACAATGGCTGCCATTATTCCCTCCCTATGTCCACACTCCTTGGGAACCTGCCTTTGAAGCTCCTTCCATCAAGAAGTAGAGTGTATTGTTTTGGGCTTTGATTTGGGGTTGGCCTCATGACTTGCTTTTGCCAAGAGAATGTAGCAAAAGAGACAGTTACATCTGTTCTTTTTTTTTTTTTGAGGTACTGGGGATTGAACCCAGGGGCATTCTACCTCATTGAGCTACACCCCCAGCCCTATTTTTAAATTCTTTATTTTGAAATAGGGTCTCACTAAGTTGTGAAGGGCCTCACTAAGTAGCTGAGGCTGGCTGCGAACCCAGATCCTCCAGTCTCAGCCTCCCAAGTACTGGGATTACAAGCGTGTGCCACCATGCCCAGCCATCTGTTCTGAAAGTAGGCTTCACGAGGACTTTCCTTCTTGCAACCCTGCTGAGGTGCCATGAACTCCAAGATGGGGAGTTCAGGTACCCATTTGTCTATTATCAAGTTTTATCAAGTTTGGGATGGAACAAACAGTAATTCTCTGGGCAGCCTGAGTCTTCTCAAGCAGACAGCTTAAGGGGGCTACGGTATTACACTATGGAGATGTGGCCTTGAGCTGCTAGAAAGTAGGTTGGTGTTTGTTCAAGCCTTTTAGACTGTGTGTGTGTGTGTGTGTGTGTGTGTGTGTGTGTGTGTGTGTGTTGGGGAGGGCGGGGTTGGACCAGATCACTTACACTGAGAATCTGCAGTTTGACCAGTTGTGGCCTGGTCAAAAAGAAGCCTGTCCAAAGTTTGGCCAAGATGAAAGCCTTTGTTAATTGCCACTCAGTTTTGGGATGGTTTGTTATACAGCAAAATCTAAATTGCAATGTTTCCAATCAAGCCACAGAACTGGCGCAGTGGAAACCCCGCCACTCCTCCCTCTGGACCCACAAACTGTGGCTTGCCCTGCTGACCCACAGATGGTGGCCATGTCACTGCGATTGCTTTAGTCAGCTTTTGGCTGCTGTTACCAAAATAACCTGACAAGCATGACTTAGAGGCAGAAAGGTTTATTGGGGCTCATGGTTTCAGAGGTTGCAGAGGTATCAGTCTATGGTTGGCCCGCTCTAAGCAGAGACCACAGAGGCAGGATGCATGATGGAGAAGAGCCACTCACACTTATGGCTGTCAGAAGCAGAGCATGAGAGGAGGGTGCCAGGGGCTTATATTGTCCCCCAATGATCCACCTCCTCCAGCCATGCCCCACCTATGAATCTTGATGCATTGGGGACTATGCTTTGAATACATGAGCCTGTTGGGGGACATTGCAAACCAAAACTATAACAGCCATTATTGTCTCTGGAAAGGGCACCATCCACCATTACTGCCAGGAGCACCAGAATGGGTTCTGTGTGGTCCATTTCTTTTGGTATCACTAGCCTCAATTTAAACTCTAATTGATAGAACCTAAGTCATGTGCCCATGCCCTAGCTTCACATTAGCATCTTTATCTTCTAACATGCAGATGGGTTCTGTTTGGATTTCTTCAACACAGAAAGGATGTGCAGAGTTTCACACTGGTCACTGAGCCAAAAACAAATGGTCTTCCATGTACCATGGAATATTGCTTACCTCCATTGCTTATTGGTGCTGGGAACCATGCCTGAAACACAGTGCTCATCCTCTGTGCTTTAATACCTCCTCTTTACCTTCCTGGGGACTATTTCCTGACTTCTCTTCTACAGCCCTCGGCAAATTAGAAAAATGAATACAAGCATGAAACCTGGCAAAGTGAGTAGTATGCGCACTGTTTCCTTAGCTCCTCCTTGGTCACAGTGCTTATTACCAAGAACCTTTGAGTCAGAGTGACTGAAATCTTTCATTCACTCCCCAGTGCCTGGCATGATGCCTGGAACATAGTAAGCCCTCAGTGTTTGCTTCTCCACAAATAAACTAGCGATTTCACAAAAGGAAGAAATGGGAGGCCAATATGATAAAATAGGTTGGGGTCAGATTAGGGTGCATGTCAATGTAATTTATCTCAGAGATAATATGGTGACACAGAAGGCTTTTCTACTATTTGTTAGAAAGATTCTTCTAGAATTAGTGTGTAGGATGCAAAAAAGGGAGGAAGACTTCAGCCTAGCCGTCAAGCTGTTGCAAGATGCTGGGTATTCGAGTAGAAGGGGGTAGCCATGGCAATGGAAGAGAAGCGCTGAATGCATGTTATAAAATTTAAAGAGATGCTGGAATATGTTTGAATATATTTCATTGTCAAGACACAGAAAGGTAAATTGAAGTGTGTGTGTGTGTGTGTGTGTGTGTGTTTAATTCTGGTAGTGGTGATTTTCTTGTTGTCCTAACACCCTTTCCTCATCTTATTTATTCTGAGGTATTTTCTTTTCTTTTTTTTTTTTGCGGTACCAGGGATTGAACCCAGGGGCATTCTACCTCTGGGCCACACCCCCAGCCCTATTTTTTATTCTTTATTTTGAAACAGGGTCTCGCTAAGTTGCAGAGGGCCTCACTAAGTAGCTGAGGCTAGCAGTGAACCCGGATCCTCTGGTCTCAGCCTCCCAAGTACTAGGATTATAAGCATGAGCCACCACGCCTGGCTTATTCTGAGGTATTTTCTAATTCAAGAAAGGAAACATTACTACAGAACAGAATAAAAGAATGCCATATTCTTTGGTTTTAGCTTCAAAAGCAATGTTCTAGGACAGCAAAGACCGGAAGAGAACTTGCAGAAAGAAGGAACACCCTTCTCTTCATGCAAACTCTAGTACCCAATAGGTAAGAACCTTTTATAGGATGCAAATAATTCATGGAAAAGCAGCAAAAGAGTTAAATGGATGTGTAAGAAGGACTAGAACCTGACCCCCTCCCCAGGAGGGTAGGTTGGAGAGAAAAACGTTGGAGGAGAATATGGTATTCTAGATCTACCACAACAACTTGGTCCCCCAGCATCAAGGCAGAAATGATAGTATGGATCTCTGTAAATAAAAGTAAAAATTTAGTAATGATGTTAGACATAGCTCGGTGTGATATCAAGGGACAAGGAGGCTCTGATGACAGCTCTGATCCTACTAAAGCTCACAAGTAAGAAGTGGGCAAATAAATTTTCACCACTTCCACAGCAAGGCTCAGAACTTACTTGAAAGAGATAACTGATGCTAAAGGGGCTTGAATACTTAACCCAATGCAAGTGGGAGAATTTTACAATCTCAGAGATTTCAGGAGGTGGTCATTGAAGGACTGAAAAATACAATCAATACCAAAGAGCAGACACCCTCCCTCCCTGACCACAACACCCCACTTCCACCCTCTCATGGAAATGGGAATGTCACCCTGGACAGTAGAAAAAGGTAAAATCCAGAACTGACATGGTTTTAAACTTGACGTGACTGAAGAAGCATGACAAAGGCTAAGTTCACCTGGAAATGACTAGATGTAGTTTCATACCATCAGAGGAAACAGGGCATATAATAGAAATTAAGTTCAAGTAGAGGAAAGCAAAATGTTAGCCGTTTTGTATGTATGACTTTAGGGCCTATGAAAATTATACTTGCAATAGGTATAAAGGAGTTTACTGAATTGTTCAGGGGATTAAGATGTCTCTTTGGGGAACTACGATATATTATTTTAAAAAGAGAAAACTAATAAATCATTGACTAAAATGGTTCAATTCCAAATTGAAATTAACAAAGTGAATTACTCTTATTCTTATCCCTGGCAGGCCCTCTGTGGCATGTTCTGATTCTAATTTAACACTGGGTTTGGGTCACTAAGTGATTCTAGTCAATACTTTTTTTTCTTTTGGTACTAGGGATTGAATCCAAGGTCATTCTACCTCCAAGCTACACCCCCAGCCCTTTTTATTTTTTATTTTGAATCAGCATCTTGCTAAGTAGCTAAAGTCTCTCTAAGTTACTGAGGCTGGTCTTGAACTTTCATTCCTCCAGTCTCAGTTTCCCAATATTCTTCAATACAAGGCAGTCCAAAGATTTCCAGTCTGTTCTTGGTTCAGTTGAATTCTAGAGGACTCAGAAAAGATAAATTAGCTATTGAAATGGACCTATCCCTAGGATAAACTATGCAACAATGTGGTTTTTGTTTTGGTTTGGTTTTGGTACTGGAGATTGAATCCAGGCATATTCTACCTCTGAGCTACACCTCCAGCCCTATTTCATTTTTTTATTTGGAAACAGGGTCTTATCAAGTTGTTGAGGATCTCGCTAAGTTGCTGAGGCTGGTCTCAATCCTGTGATCCTCCTGTCTTAGCTTCCCACATACTGGGATTGTAGGCATTGCCACCATGCCTGGCTGCAGTCATTCTTAATTGGGAGTGTGGGGCAGTTGGTTCCCCCATGTGTCATGGTTTGGATATACAATGTCCCCTGGAAAAGCTCATATACTGCCAATGCGAAAGAACCCAAAAATGTTCAAAGGTGAAATCACTGAATCCTGAAGGTTCAAATCTCATCAGTGGATAAATCCGCTGATGGATTAATGGATATATTGTGTGGAAAGGTAGGCAGGTAGCATGTGGCTGGAGGAGGTAGGTCACAGGGGTATGGTCTTGGGGATCATTCGTGTCCCTGGCCCCCTCCCCTTGCTCACTCCCTTGGTTTCCCTCTGCCGTGCCCTGACCTCCATAGACATGACCAGGCTTAACATGGATTGAAACCTCGAGAAATGTGAGGAAAGAAATCTTCTTGCCTGTAAGCTGTGGTCATCAGGTATTTGGGTTCACAGCAGTGACAATGCCGACCAAAATACCACGGGTCAGTCAGCAATGGCTGGAGATAATCTTGGTTGTCACAACTTAGAATGTGTACTAGCATTTTGTGGGTAGAAGCCAGAGATGCCACCAGACACTCCACAATGCACAGGCAGCCCCACAACACAGTATTATATGGCCCAAAATAACAGCAATACTGAAGTTGAGAAACCTGCCGTGGAAGTAAGTAGAAGTCTAATCACTTTTAGGATCCTGGAATTCTCTTTGAGTTGTTAAAATAAGAAATTAAATTTCTTAAATTAAAACAAACAAACAAAACTAACATTTTTCCTTAAAAGTGCTCATAATGTTATTATTAAACTTAATTTCATTTGTAGTTAAGAACAAGAAAGATACAGATAACAATCTTCTTGTCTATTTTGAGTCCTATTTGATGAGCATTTAAGTAGAGAGATCAGAGGAGGGACAGAAAAGGGGAAAAGAAGAAGTCTACAACAAGAAAAAATTTCTATAATACTGGGAAACAAATTACTAAATCATGTGGCAATATTACCTTTGAAAATGCAAATCTTAAATTATAAAATGTCATTAGATTGTTCTAAGAATATTTAACTTCTAAATAAATGAAAAGCACAAATTCTTTAAATACTTTTCTTCTTTAAATTTAGAATTCAGGCAATAGTCATCACCCTCTTAATTTCAATATTCTTGAATAGCAATGTACAAAACCACTAACTGGAAACCTAATTACCATGATTTTACATGGAAAAAATTATAATGCAGTGCATTGCAACCACAAATACAGAGCCAATCTCCTAAAACATAACTAGAATTCAATAAGCACCTTTAAATAAGTAACAAGGTATCATATTAGGAGGTAAAAGGCTTAAAACATTACCTCCTAATAACCAACAAATTAATATACCTAATAATCAGTTGTTTGAGACACAGCAAAATACTGAACACCACCTTTCTGAAGACTCAAAAGCTTTTCAAAATATTTGTATGTGTTTCTGATATTGAGACTGGATAATTTAAGAACTTTCCCCTACATTGTTACTTTGGAGTTATTTAATTGATTTTTTATTTTACTAATAATTAATGATTCTGTACACTTTGTTTTGGGTATTTGTATATCAACCTTTCTTAAATGCATGTTCAAGTGTTTTGGCCATATTTTAATTGCATATATTTTTCTTAATGAAACAAAAGTTGCTTATAGATTCTGGGTACAAATCCCTTTTGAATATGTGTATTGTAAATAATTCCCCCAGCTTTTGGTTTGCACTCGTTCATTCATTATTTATTGTTTTTGCAGATTGAACCCAGGGCTTTACACATGCTAGGCACACTCCCAGTCTGCTTTTGTATTTAATCAACTATGTCAAAAAGCAGAAGCTTTTAATTTTGATTGATTCAGTTGTTTTATGGGTAATGATTTCTATGTCCTTGGTCACAAAGATATTATCATGTTTCTTCTTCTAGAAACTTTGCGTACACTAGAATGGCTCAAAATAAAGGTTGATAACACCTAATAGAAGAAAGAATGTGTAATAAAAAGATATCTCACAAATTGCTATGCTGCAAAATGGCACACGGACTTTGGGAAATTGCTGGATGTGCTTTTATACTGTAATGTTAAACATACACTCTATGACCCAGTGATTCCACTGTAGGTATTTACCCAAGAGAAGGGCATACATAGCCGCAAAAAAAAAATTATTTAAAAATGTTTCTAGCAGCTATATTCACAATGGCTTAAAACTGGAAAAAACACAACTGTCCAAAAACAGGTAGCAGAGAAGCAAATTGTAGTATATTCATACGATGACGGATGAGCTATTGATGCATACAATAGCATAGATGAAACACAAAAATGTTAGATTGAGCAAAGGAAGGCAGACATAAAGAGTACTGTTATCCTTTGTTACTGTAATATATATATATATATATATATATGTGAGGTAATCAATACAAAGAGGAAAGGTTTATTTTGGCTTACAGTTGTAGAGGTTTTGGTCCCCAGTCCGTTGGAAGCTTTGGGACCGTGGCAAGGCAAAACATGTGGTGTGAGGGCAGAGTGGAGAACACTGCTCACCTCAATGTAACTGGAAAGTGAAAAAGAGAGAGGAAGGAGCTGGGGTTCCAATATCCACTTCAAGGACACACCCCACGCACCTAACATCCTACTGGCCCACATCTTTAAGGTTCGACCGCCTCCCAATAGCACCATAGGCCCGGGACAATCCTTTAACACCTGGGCCTCTGGGAGGCACTTTCCAAGCCATCACAAGTACAAACTTTATGATTCCATTTACATGAAATTTAAAACAGGTAAAACCATTGATACTAACAGAAGTCAGAAAAGTTGTCTCAGGGTGGGGCCCAAGCCAGAAAACTAGGAATTTACTAAAAGTGATAGAAATATCTTGACAACAGTGAGATTTACATTGTTATCGACAATGGGTTGTCTTGTATTTATTATGTCAATGGAGTATTCATTTGTTATTGAATAGTATGCTTATAATCTATGCATTTCATCACATGTAAATTATACCTCAAAATATGTATTATTTTCAGTTTTTTTAAATGTACATTAGGCCAGGCATGGTAGTGCACGCCTATAATCCCAGTACTTAGAGGCCTGAGACAGGAGGATTGTAAATTTAAGGCCAGCCTCGGCATCTTAGTAAAATCCTGTTTTATTTTATTTTATTTTATTTTTTTGCAGTACCGGGGATTGAACCCAGGGGCATTTTACCTCCGAGCTATACCCCCAGCCTATTTTTTTTATACTTTATTTTGAAACCAGGTCTCATGAAGTTGCAGAGGGCCTCACTAAGTAGCTGAGGCTGGCCGCAAACCTGGATCCTCCAGTCTCCGCCTCCCAGGTACTGGGATTACAAGTGTGCGCCACCACGCCCAGTATAAAATCCTGTTTTAAAATAAAAAGAAAAGAAAATAGGGCTGGGGATGTACCTCAGTGGTAGAGTGCCCTGGGTTCAATTCTCAGTACCACAAAAAAAAATGTACATTAGTTGAGCGGTATGTACACTTTATACAGTTCAAATATTAAAAGTTATAAGGCCAGCCTAGTGTGGTGGCACACGCTTGTAATCCCAGTACTTGGGAGGCTGAGACAGGAGGATCACAGGTTTGCAGCCAGCCTCAGCTACTTAGTGAGGTCCTCCGCAATTTAGTGAGACTCTGTTTCAAAATAAAATAATAAAATAAGGGTGGGGGTGTAGCTCACAGGAAGAATGCCTCTGGGTTCCATCCTCAGTACCAAACACACACACACACACACACACACACACACACACACACACATACACACACATGTTATAAGGCAATGTCATGGCAAAATTTTAAATTGGGAGAGATTCTGTTGGAATATGCCTGTATTTCCCATATACCTAAAAAGATCTGTTCTCTTCTGTATCCTTTTAGACATAAGTGCAGAGTCAAGACTATGCATGGGAGGTTGTTAGACTCTGTATCACAGTGTTGTAACTCTGGGAATTCCCAACAATGTGGTTGTGTTCTCCACTACCAAGAACTAATTCTCTAGTTGTAAACACAAAATATGGTATAACCAATTTTATTTATGATAAAAAGATTGGGAAATATTTTCATTACTTATAAAGTTAAATGTCACCTCATCCATTTTCTCAAGATTGACAGAAAATGTCAGTTAATCAGTAACATGATCTGCTGAGTCTCAAACCTAGCGCTAAGAGTATTAAATAGATGGAGTAACTATTGGTAAAGTGTTAGCAGCAACTCTTGTCCTTTATGAACAAGCTTGACCTTGAGTTTACTTTAGAGTACTGTTTCCCTGGAAACCTGAAAATGGTAGGATGGTAGTGGTGATACTAGGCAATATTTCTTATGATGAAAAATGACAAATTACATCTGGCAGGAGAGAAGCTATATATGAACTATAAATACCTTGTGGGAAATCATAGCTTTGGGCTCACTGAGTGGGATGACTCTCATAACAAGGCAAGCTCCTTGAAGGGATGCTGGGATTGATACCACAAGTGTTGTTATAAGAGACAAAGGTTCCCATTTGAGACGTGAGGCCAAATGAACCACATATACGCATTTCATCTTCTTGCACCTGAATCTTGGCACCCAGAGATTAGCCTTTTGGTGTGAGGACAGATGCAAGAAGTCTTACTGAGGAGGGATGCCAAATGCTGCTCTTCTGGCAAACTGCATTCCTGCCCTATATCCTTCTAATTGAATCTCATGCCAAATGTGCCCTGCCACAGTCATGTAAGTCTCAATCTTTAGAGACCCCCTGTAGGGCACTGCAATAACTCAGTACACAATACAGAACACCTAATACAGAATGGTAGTGAATAAATCTGCCTCTCATGATTGATAGGACATTTGCTGCTCTTGGAGTCGTGTTTATCTCTGTCACCATGGATAAGTCACTCCTCAGTGCCATAATACAAAACAGAGTTCTCATCTGCTCCTGTAGAATAGCAAAAATATGTTTGTATATAGGCCTGCTAGCTTTATTTCCTCTGCATCTTTTTTTTTTGTATTTGGTAGTGGGGATTGAACCCAGAGAAATTCTACTTCTGAGCTACAACCCCAGCCCTCCTCTTTTCCTATTTTCATTGAAACAGCATCTCAATAGGTTGCTGAGAGTCTCCTATTCCTGAGGCTGGTCTTGAACCTGTGATCCTCCTGTCTCAGCCTCCCAAGAAGTGGGATTACAGGTGTGCAGCACCACGCCCAGTTCTGACAATTTTTATAATCTTCTAGTTTTTGTTTTCCTCTCAGATAGTTACATAAGTGTTCACTCTTTCTAGAATAATGATTTACATGTATTAAAGATGAAAATAATAATTTCTTCTCTATATCTGGTTTACTACACCTAGTCATCATACATCACAAATCAAAAGCACACAAAGGAAACAAACGTCACAGAGTAGACAGGAATAAAGAATGGAAATACCAAAAAAAATTAGGTATACTTAGATCTAAAGGTACTGGACACAAATTTTAAATACATAAAGCAAACTAAGAGTAGCTCTTGCACAGTTTCCATGGGCATATAAACTAATCTACCTGATTTCTAGTAAGTCTGTCAGAAACCAGCATACTATCCTAGATCACTACTTTTCTTGAGTTTTGTAGATAAACTTCTAATAAGCATAATATTAAAAATAGACCAGTGAATATAGCATTAAATCACATACTTTTAAGAGATTAAGACTTGTTCTGAGCATGCATTCATTTGTCAATTGAACTTAGATTATCAAAAAGAGATAGATATATTCAATTTCCCTTCTAGGTCTAGGTGTAAAGCCCACATACTCATTTGGCAGCTAACATAACCATTTGCAGATATTGAACAGCTTTCCAAAGAAGATAGTTCAATATATCAATGACTAGATATATGCTTTGGGATGACAAAGCTGCAGGGATTTTTTAAGGCAAAAAAATGCTGTAGTTTCCTAGATGATGAAATTGAAATATTTAACAATCTGTAATTCTAATTTATTTTCCAGGCATACATGCAAAATTTGCCAAGAGCCAGTAGCAGCATATCTAAGTGGCCACAAATTACACCATGCATTCTAACCATTCTGTTTTCCTGTGTGTTTAAGAATGCCCTATAGGTAGACACAGAAGGAAAAGATGCAAACCATCCCATCTGCTTTCTTAACCCTATAATCTCCACCTGAATTTATGTTTTAGTCTATAAGAACTAAATAATATGTCCACAATTACCTACATTGATGTCACTCCTTCTATGGCAGCAAAAAAGAGCCTCCCTCAAGTGTTGAATGAGAACAGAATTCATGTGGGCCCATTACAGAGATGATAGGATAGGCTACCTCTATCTACCTTGATATGCCTAGGAGACTATGAAAATCTGCTAGTTATATTGAATTTGGATGCTCATAAGCACTGCTCTGTGATAATAGTGTGCCAGAAAGATAACTCTGTATTTGTTTGTTTTCCTATTCCTTGAGGACATGCATTACGTGTATTTTATTAGTCTTTTGATCTCTAGGTTTTGCATAGAGCCTTCTATACAATAAAATCATTCAATAAATGAATGGCTAGGTGAATGGTTGAGTGAGAAGTAGTATGGTAGCAAATTTGTCGGGAGCTATTTCCTTGGTTTAGAGTTGTAAATATAGCCCTGAGAGGTACAAGCTCAACCAAAGGTGCAGGTTGAGACCTGCTGATAAGTGTGCTGTGTTTTTCACAACAGCTAAATGTTCTCAGAGGAGAGATATGACCCGGGAAGGGGGGAGGAGGTTGTCTGGGAACATTCTGTTTGCCCAGACAAATGTTAACATTGTATGGTGAAAGGACCTTGTATCTTTTTCTGATGCTCTAGGAAGGTATATAAGGACTGGGCTAAATAAAGTCGGGCGGCAGTATTAACGGTGAGCCTTCAACCTCAAACTTGTGTCCCTGTGTGATCAATCCCGACACCCTCCGCAGAGACTCGGTCCAGGCTGCGCGGGCGCAGCACAAATTAGCCTCAGCAGCTACTAAATATACTATTCCGGTTAGGATGTTTTCAGCTACAAACAACAAATAACAGAATAGCTTTGACCAAACATTTACTGAAGCAGACATTTATAATCTCAATAAAAAGGAAGTGATTCCAATTTTGATACAATGATTCAATTATGTCATATGTATTCAGGTTTTTCCTATCATTCTACTCATCCAACTTCAATATACTAGCAATGTCTGCCTTTATAATCACACGATGGCTGCAGATGCTCCAATATCATATCATCACAAAAATTTTAAAAACACCCAAAGCAGAGAGGAAGAAAGTGAGCAGGGAAAAAAATTCTTCTTCCTTTTCAGAGGTTCCCCCACACTTCGCTTACTTCTCACTGACCAAGACTGTTTCACTTGTCCATTGTTAAACTGATCACCAACAAAGATGAATGGAATTTCCATAACTGGCATAGAATAACTCTGTATGACTAGTGAATAGAGAGAAAACAGCGATGTAATCCCCCTTCCCTAGTCTACAAAGTTAACAAAGTGGGAATTCCATTTACATGGGAGAGGAAGCAATGGCTACAACCTGCAGAATTTGCATGGCTAACTTACGGCATATGTAGCCTATTCTGAGAACAGCACTCTCCCGACTTATTCACTCATTCAACAGATGTTTGTTGAGAACCTACTATGCAGCAGACAATGTTCTCTTTCCTGGAAGACATCAGAAAATAAAATCTAACTTCCAAGCCTCTGTGAGTTTACATTCCAGAGGAGGAAGACAGACAATAAACAATAAGTACAAACAAATAATGAGGAGGTGTGTGTGTGTGTGTGTGTGTGTGTGTGTGAGAGAGAGAGAGAGACAGAGAGAGACAGAGAGACAGAGACAGAGAGAGAGAG
>PVJS01053174.1:0-13376 GCA_004027185.1 Glis glis | reverse complement strand
CAAAAAAAAAAAAAAAAAGAAAAAAAAAATATGTGGGAGTCAATAGATGAAGTCTTACTCTTGACTCTGACTCAGGTTTGAAAATGTTTTTGATAAATTTAAAAGTAACCACTAACACAACCTGAAACTTCTCCTAAGACATTAGGCAATTCAAAACCAAGTATAGCAATGAACCTAATCTATAGATTGAAAGACAGACAACAAAGGAAACAGGAAAATATTTTTAAAAATCTGAAAATACTAATAACAGAGAGCATAAGAGCAGAAAAAGGGCCAAATTATTTATCTTTTAACAATGACCATTAATGGGTAGAATTCCTTTACTAAAAGAGAAAGATTCTCATATTGCACACCCTTCAAAAAATGTGATACATGCCATATGAGACACATATAAGTACTCTCTCATCTAAAAAAATGATCCCCCAAAAGGTTAAGTAAATGGAATTATGAAGAAAAAAATCAAATATCATGGTATTAACACAAACATAAAATTAAAGCCCCCTCTTTTCAAATAAAGGCAATGAATGTAAAAAGCAGATTATGTTACCTTTACATGTTATCAATAAATTTTCATAACAAAAGTTAAAAGTTACAACACGGAATTGAAATTAAATTAATATTTATCAGAGAATAAATTCGTATTACTAAAATTTAAGCATACAGCAGAGGTAGTTAGTTTATAAAGTAATTCAACTTATCAATTAGAAATTAATTAAATAGGAGACGGGAGCCAACAAGGACAGAGAAGGTACAGGAATTTTCCTGTGCTCATGCAGGTCGTCCTACTGTTGATCCTTTGATTTACAGCCAACTTACCTAGCAAAGCTGCCCAGTGAAGTGGGGTTCGAAATAAGTTGTCATAAGACGTTATATTGCAGCTTTCATACGAGGTCAAGACATCAACCACTGTCACATTTCCATCAGCAACGGCAAAATGAAGAGGCGTGCGGCCCTCATAGTCTTGCCAGTTCAGGAGTGACTCTGTTGGAGCAGCATCCTATTTTTATGGAAGCAAAGACTTCAGACATGTGTGGAATCTTCGATAAATTATATTCAGCATAAGTACTAACCGAGCAATTTTCCAAACAAAGCCTCTACATTCTCCTAGGTACAAGGAAAGTGATAAATCTAGAAAAATGTCTAGAGTCTAACACTTTAAAATTTTATTTTTATATTAAACTATGTAATGTACAAAAAAGAATATAATAACCACCATGTACTGACTATATAAAAAAACTATCAATATTTTGCCTAATGTGCCTTTGTGTCTCCTATGTATTCAGCTAAGCTGTATTTTGGACTTTTGCCCATATGTACACATCCATAAACAATACATAAATTTTGTGTGTGTGTTCTCAATATTTATATTATGGCAGCATGTATGTATATATCCTCTGGCAACTTTTTGTTTTAACACTACACTTGTGGGTATGTATGCTGATCCCAGGTCATTTATTGAAGTGCATGAATAAATCATGATTTAATTATCTATTCTCTTACTAAGAGACAATTAGGTGATTTCCATTTTTTTCACGATTACAAATAATGCTGTGATGAATATATTTCCTTACATGTCCCTTGTAGCACATGTGTGAGATTCTTCTCTTGGCTAGATACCAAGGAGGAATTGTGGGTTGAAGGATATTGTCAAACTGCTCTCCAAATGGCTGTACCAATTAACACGCCCATGACAATGTGTAAAAATTTTTATTTCCCCACATGCTGGCACAAATTAATCACTTGGTATATGAAGCTTACTACATTTTCCCCTTATGAGTATGAAAGACATTTCACTGATGTTTTAATTTGTAGTTCTTTTATGAATGAGGCGGAGATTTTTAATCATATGTTTATTGGTGGTTCAGTTTTATTTCTCTGTAAATTGACAGTTCACAACATTTATTAATTTTTCTATTGGGTCTCTGTAGCAGGCATTATGATGCACTGTATAGGCCCCCCCTTAAAGACCTTATTTCCCCAGCGGCTGGGACTGCTACCAGCTGAGGACCCTTAACTGTCAGCCTTATGGAACTGCTTCAGCTAGAGTTACCTCACCCAAGGTCGTGTTCCTTCTCAGGTAAGGTCGTACCCAAAGCCAAGCCCTCTTGCATCAATTTGAGAACTCTTTGAAGGGCCATCCCAGATTTAGAGATATGCATCAGCCTATTTCACAAAAATATAGTATGATTTAGGCCTCTGAGTCTCCCAGTGAGTAAGATATGCTTACATAAGGGAAAAATAAGGCCAAATCTGAAAGGAAATAAGATATTATGAGTGAGAATTGCCCCCAAGGATTTTAGATACTGAAATTAATACATAAAGAATATAAAATAACTATCTATGAGATCTATGAGATATGTAAGAAGACAAAAAAATGAAATGGAAAGTGAGCAAGGATGAAAAATTATAATAATGACAAGACATTTAAAAAAGAACCAAATAGAACTTTTTATAAGTGAAAAAAATAAGCTGGGCGTGGTGGTGCACACTTGTAATCCCAGTACTTGGAAGGCTGAGACTGGAGGATCCGGGTTCGCTGCCAGCCTCAGTTACTTAGTGAGGCCCTCTGCAACTTAGTGATACCCTGTTTCAAAATAAAGAATAAAAAATAGGGCTGGGGGTGTAGCTTGGAGGTAGAATGCCCCTGGGTTCAATCCTCAGTTCCGCCAAAAAAAGTGAAAAAAATATAATCAGTAATATTAAACACTCAATGAATAGAGTAAACAACTGACTGGACTCAGCTAAAGAAAGACTTAGTAAACTGGAAGACAGGCTTGATATAATTTTTCAGAATGTAGAGAAATACAAGAAAATGGGAATATAAAAGTGAGAAATATGGAGAATAAAATGAAAAGTTCTAGTATGCATATAATTGGAGACCTTAAAGGCAAGAGTAGAGAGAATAAAGGAGAAGCAATATTGAAAGAGATAATAGCTATATATTTTCCTGAACTGAGCCATAATAATCTATTTAGAATGGATACTAAACAGGATTTTTTTTTGGGGGGTACTGGTGTTTGAACCCAGGGCATTATAGCTCTGAGCTACACTCCCAGCCCTATATTTATTTTATTTTGGACCAAGGTCTCACTAAGTTGCTGAGGCTGGTCTTGAACTGCAATCCTCCTGTCTCAGCCTGGCAAATACTGGGATTACAGCCCTGTACCACCGGGCCTGCCCCGCTACAAAACAGGATTTAAAAAAATGGCCACATCTCAACACACTGTAGTAAAACTGAAGAATACCAAACAAAGAACTCAAAAGCAGCCTAAGTGAAAAGATGAATCATCTATAAAAGAATGAGAATTAGACCAGTAATAGACTCCTCAAGAGTAACATAAAAAGGCAGCAGGCAGCAAAATAATATCCTGAAAGAGCTGAGCAAAATAACTACGGAGGATTGTGTACACAGGAAATTATGTTTTATAAGGGCAAGGCTGAAAGGCAGACATTCTTAACAATTAAAAACAGAGAATACTAATGGGAGTTCTAAGAACTATGTATTAAGAAGTAAGATAATAATTCTAGCAGAAAAACTTGAGATTCAAGAAGAAATGCAGAACAAAGAAATGAGTGAGCATGGAAGTAAAAATAAATAATCACTGTGTATACAAAATAATAATACACTTAAAAGTCTAATTTTAAGTATTCAGCAATTTAGATATATAATCAATGAACAAAAATATCAATTGCACTCACATACACCTGCAACAACCAGTTAAATATATACCATACATATGTTCAAAATTGCTCAAATCAGCACTGTTTGTAAACACAAAACACTGGAAATAGTCCAAATGCCTGTCAAAAACAGAATAAATAATACATGGCTTACTCATAAAATGAGATACTACAATACTACATAGCAGTAAAAGTTAATACATTACAGCTACACACAGTAACAAGATAAAGTCACCAACATTAGGCTGAACAAGAAAAGCACATTCCAAAAGAATACCTACAATATAATTTCATGTATATAAAATTTTAAAAATGTTAAAAATGAAACAATGTATTATTTAGCGATACACATATATGAGGTAAAACTGCATAACAAAAATCAGTAGCATGAAAGTGTTCGCCTCTGAGGAAGGAGAGAATAGAGCAGTACTGGGAGGTTCTCTGCTCGGGATTTGAATGGTAATGGCAATGTACGTTTCTTAAACTCGGTAGTGAGTACATGAATTTGGTGTTAACTTATTCTTTGTATTGTACATGCATTTCACTGATATCCACTTCTACCCACCATTTAATAAAACAAGTACAAAACAAAGCAGTGAATATAAATTCAGCAAGTAACTGATGGGGTAAGGCATGAGAGTGGTAGAGGAGGAGTGAATGCATTAAAAACTGGTGCTTAGGAAACCTCCATGTGGTCTTAAGTAGCAGTATTGAAATGTTATATTTCTTGGGGGAATGGGTGCACTTGTTTGTTGTATTCTTTTGCTTCATGATTTGTTTGGAGGTCACATGTGTGCTTTTGTACATTTTCAATTTTTCATAACAAAAATTTTCCTAAAAAAGGCCATTCTGGTCTAGCAGCACCATTCTACTCACCAGAATGCATCTCACAGTGTGAACAGCACTTGGATCTTTATGGTTGGCCGCCCAGTGGAGTGGAATCTTGCCCTCAACATCAGGAATCCCAATGTTGGAATCGTGCTTGATGAGCAGCTTCACGTGCTCGGGGTTGTTGTAGTAGGCACTCCAGTGCAGAGCTGTTTGCTGCAAGAGTGGGAGGTTCTCAAAACAACAATCACCAACTTTTCCCCAAGCTTTTGTTATGCGACAGTCGCTGTTGTAGGAATTTTATATATTTTACATCACACAGTCATCATATCTTCTCTGGCTGATAGGTAGTCTTTAATTTGCATGTAAGGTAAGGATACTGAGCACAAGGAAGATGAGTAATTTGCTCAGGAACATAAAGGCAGTACGGGGTTGAATTAAGATTTAAACCCAGGCAGTCTGACTCCAGAGTCTGACCTCTTACTCACCAGTCATTTAGGTCATCAAGTACTACTACTGCTAATAATAAGAAAGATAAAAAGGTCCAATAACTTACAAATAATTATCAATGAAGTAAGCAATGATTTCTCTTTTTTTGTGCTACTGGGGATTGAATCCAGGGGCATTCTACCTCCAAGCTACACCCCCAGCCCTATTTTTTATTTTTTATTTTGAAACAGGGTCTCACTAAGTTGCGGAGGGCCTCACTAAGTAGCTGAGGCTGGCTGCGAACCTGGATCCTCCAGTCTCAGCCTCCCAAGTACTGGGATTACAAGTGTGCGCCACCACACCTGGTATAAGCAATGATCTTGACATTGTATATCTGGTTATCACCAAGCACCTTAGAATTGATAGAATGATTTCCACTCCTTATATCAAAAGATAAATTTAAACGTAAGTATAATTTTATAGGATAATTGTTAGACCTAGGTACTGATGAAAAGATACACTTTGAAAATAGAGCAGCACTTGATTTATTTCAAATAAAAGTTAAAAAGGATCATCCTGAACTTGTTGAAGCTGCTTGAAAATCACTTCTGCCATTCCCATCAACATTCCTCTGTAAAACTGTTTTTCCTTTTAGGAGAATTATTAAAGAAAAACAGAAGCTGTCTATATATACATTATCCCTTGTCCGTAGCACAGTTATCAATTCAATCTAGAATTAGATGATTTAATGAGCAGGAACCAAGCTCATCTGTCATATTTAAAACTTTAAAAACAGACACACATGGTATTTATTCAAAGTGTACCTACAAGCATTTAATATAAAGTAATTAATTCATTAATTTCATTTAGTAACAACTTCAGAACACAATAAAATCACAATAGCGATTATTAATTGCTTATAACCACATTTTCAATAAACAGCATGTACAATTTTTCTTTTCCTGTTATGTTTATTTTAATTATCAAAATGCAATGTCTGTTCAGCCTAGTAGTAAAACGTTTAGATTTATATTTTCTACATCTTTTAAAAGTTTTTCTAGTCATTTATTTATTTATTTTTGCAGTACTGGGGACTGAACTCAGGGGCATTCTACTCTGAGCTATACCCTCAGCCCTATTTTTTTTATACTTTATTTTGAAACAGGGTCTCACTAAATTTTAGAGGGCCTCACTAAGTAGCTGAGGCTGGCCGCGAACCCGGATCCTCCTGTCTCGGCCTCCCAAGCACTGGGATTACAAGTGTGTGCCACCACGCCTGGCTCTCTAGTCATTTTTTTACTGTAGTAAAATACTCTTTTTAAGTTCAGTGGCATTAAGCACATTTGTGCTTAACCATCAATACTATCCACCTCCAGAAGGTTTGGACCTTCCCAAATGGAAACTCGGCAGCCATTTAACAATAACTACCCATTCTCACCTTCCCCCAGCTCCTGGCAGCTATCATTCTACTCCCTGTCCCAGTGCATTTGACTCTTCTAGGTATTTCATAAGAGAATCATATAATATTTGACCATTTGTGTCTGACTTATTTCACTTAGCATGTTTTTTCAGTTTGTCTTTGTTGTAGCATGTGTCCAAATTTCATTCCTTTCTCAGGCTAAATGGTATCCATTGAATACCTATAAATAGCTGCTACATTTTGATCATCCAGTTACCCATCAATGGACATTTGGGTCATTTCCATCTTTTGGCCATTGTGAATAATGCTGCTACTGAACATGGATGTACAAATATCTGTTTGGGTTCCTGCTTCCCATTCTACTTTTGGGTTCTTCGGTTCTACTTTTGGGTAAATACTGGATCATATAGAAATTCTATGTTTAATTTTTGAGGAAATGTCATGGTGATTTACACAGTGGCCACACCACTTCACACTTCCACCAGGAAGACATAGGGTTCAAATTTCTCCAGATCCTTCCAGCACTGGTTATCTTCTGTTTTTATGATAATGACTACCATAAAGGGTGTATGGTGTTAGCCCCTTGTGGTTTTGACTTGAATTTCCTAATTGATCAGTGATGTTGAACATTTCATATGCTTCTTGGTCATTAGTATATCTTTTTTGGAGAAATGTCTATTCAAGTTCTTTTAAATGCTTGTTGTTGTTCATTTTTAATGTATATTATAAAACAATTGATCTGCAACAGATTAGGTATTAAACAAACTCATGGTTTGCCACAGACCGTTGGAGAGGCACTCCTTTAGGTTTTGTCTTGTCTTTTCTATGCCTGCCTGGACTATTCAGCTCTGTTTCATCTGTCTGACTAGATAACCTCCCATCCCATTCCTGCTCAACAACAGAACATACAGATAATAGAAAACAGCAGGAAGTGCCTGGAATAGGCTGGAGAGACATTGCAAAGCTTAAAGACATGGGAAGCTTCTTGGGTTATTTATGGGCCTTTGTAAATTGATTGAACTGCTTTTTTCAGAGAAATATTAGCACTACAGATGCCATGAGTCAGGAATAATATTAATGTACAGTTGTTGTAAAGTAAAAGTTGACCTCATAATTCTGGTGACTACTAAAAACAATTGAAAGCTAGATAAAGGATACTATGAGAGTGAAGAGATTATTGAATATAAGCCTAGTGAATTTAACCACAAGAGGGTTTTTTTTTCTTGTGGCACTGGGGATTGTACCCAAGGGTGCTCTACCACTGAGCTGCATTTCTAGCCCCCCACGTCTCTTAAAATTTTATTTTGGGACACCATCTTGCTAAGTTGATGAGGCTGGCCTTGAACTTGCTATACTCCTGCCTCAGCCTCCCAAGTAGCTGGAATTATAGGTATGCACCATCATGTCCAGTTGTAAGATTTTAATTACATGGGAGCATTGGAATCAACAAGACTCTATGACTAAGTGTCTGGTGGAAATAAAGGGGATTATTGTTGTTGTTTAACCAAATCCTCCCTTCCCCGGTTAAGAATTGTCAGAGAATCAAGCAAAATAATGAACAGTATGTACAATGTTTTAAAATTTAATACTAAGGAACATAATGAATCCTAGCATAAAATGCTAGAGCAGATGTTAAAACTTAAACGGATCATTATTTTACAGCTAACATTTATTGAGAGCATACTACATACTGGCATTGTGCTAAACAATTTGTAGGTATTATCTCATCTTCAACAATCTTATTCATTCATCACATATGAGAAAATAGAGACATAGAGAAGTTAAGTAATTTGTTCAAGAACACAGAACAAGTTGAGTGGTGGTTCTGGATGGAAAACCAAGGGATCTGACGCCAAAGTCCAGGTCATTAAACCATGTGCACTTAGTACACTGCTCTGGGCATTTGGCCACCATGAGTCCAACCACCTGTACTAACTATCATGACACTCTGTCCAACACTGGATTATGGAGTTTAACAGGCCTGGATTTGAATTCTAGTTCTGCCACGTAGAGCTTGGGCAACATTTTTTTTTTGTGTGTGTGGTACCTGGGATTGAATCCAGGGGCGTTCTACCTCTGAGCTACACCCCCGGCCCTATTTTTTATGCTTTATTTTGAAACCGGGTCTCACGAAGTTGTGGAGGGCCTCACTAACTAGCTGAGGCTGGCCGCAAACCAGGATCCTCCGGTCTCCGCCTCTCAAGTACTAGGATTACAAGCGTGTGCCACCACGCCCGGCTTCTTGGGCAACATTTTAATCTTCCTGAGCTTCAGTTTCCCCATTTAAAAAGGAGATGATGCTACCTACCACATGGTAGCAAGGAGACAGAATTTAAGTGAAATACTTTCCCAGGATATATGGAGACAGGGAGTTGTTCTACCACATGTAGTAGTGTAATTTAAGCCTTCTTCCTTGAGTTGCATATCATAAAAGGAAGCACCTGCTTTCTGTTTGCATTCATCTTAAGACTCTGACAGCACATTCATTACCTTGTTTTTATCCTGGGTGTCCACTTCCCCCGCTGCCATAAACTTCAGCAGAAGTGCCAAGCACTTGGGGCTCTTGTGCCGTGTGGTCAAGTGCAAAGGTGTCATCTCTTCTAAATCCTTTTGCATCCAGTTTGCTCTGCGTGTAAGCAAGAGTTTCATGAAACGATAATTTCCCTAAATAAGAGAGAGAGAGAGAGAGAGAGAGAGAGAGAAATTTACTTTGGGGCCAATTTTTTTAATTTAAAACTTTTTTGAGCATTTCAATAATTCTCCTAGAGTATAACAATCAGAGAAATCAATGAGAGAACAAATACTTATACTATTACACTAAGATAGTAATTGTTTTATTTTTTCATGTTTTCTCAAATCGCATTCTAATTCAAATATAATTTACACAGTGATTGGTCAATATTTTACTGGGCTAATGCAATATGTTTATTTAACTACTCTATTACTGGTAAGTATTTAAAATGTTTCCAACATTTTCTCTTATAGAAAATGCTTTAACATACATATTTTCCAGACAGTTTTTTTTCTTTTACTTTTTCATAACAATAAATTATTGGGAACTAAATCGCTGGGTCAATGCAGTTTATGCACTTTATAGTTTTTGTTGTATCTTCCAAATTGCTATTCTAGTAGCAGCAAGTTGTAGGTATGCTGGTTTCAGCACATTGTGATCAATATAGTTTCTATTATTTATATTTAAAGTCTAATAACCATATGAAATAAGCAGAGATGTTAAATCCCAATTTACAGGAGTGGGAATTGAGATTCAAAGGAGTAAAATATCTTGTTCACAGCCCTCTGTAACTGTGGGTTGGGTAGTTTTCCTGAAGAGAGCTATTTATAGATACACCTAAAGGAGAACCAGCTTACTCAAAGTTTGTATTCCAGATTCAAACAGGTACCTAAACTCCAATCCAGAAGTCACTGGAGGTCATCCACTTTGGGGCAATACTCTCTATATCAATTAAATCTTCTTACTGGTAGAATCAACCCATCTGAAGAAAGCTTAAGTACAAGGTCTAGAGCAATACAATGTTGGAGATGCAGGCCAACCATTACATAGTAAGTCTGTATAATATAGAAACTTTGAAACAAAACACTTTAAAAATAGTTTCTTCCAGGTCTTTTCTGAGGTGGAATTCCTTTCTTTCAACGCTGGTTGGACGTTCTACATGTGTGGAAGCACAGATATTTTAAGGTCCACAGGACCAAGTAGTACTGTGTGATCAGGCTCTTTGCCTACGTCATGCCAGTCTCTCCCTACACAGAGCATAGTGGCAGGCAGGGAGACCTGTCTTTTTCGTTTTCTAGACCTTAACCGTGTTGGAGGTGGAGCCTCTTAGCATAATGATGCATGACATTTGTTAATCCAGGTTGAAGAATGTGAGGCAAGGGGACTCACTAGAGCAACAGTGAGGTGCAGAAGGGTGAAAGAGACTGACTTGCCCACAGGGGCAGAGATGGGTTAACTCAGCCCTGGGGCTGGGGCAAAGATAAGGGGAGATAAGATGGAGGCTAGGACAGAGGGTTTATAAGACTGTCCACATTAGATGAGCAGACCTGGGATGGACTGAAAAGCAAACTAACTCAGCTCAATTATATATTTCCTCTTAGAGAGACATTTCCTGACAGCCCTAAGGAGAACTTACTTTGTTATTCTTTATTCTAGTATCTTTACATTTCCTTCATAGTGCTTTTCTCAGTTTGTAGTTATGTACCTATTTGTTTCCCGTGATCTCCCTCACAAACCCTAAGTTCCACAAAGACAGAAGCTATGTCTCATCGACCACTGTGCTTAGCATGGTCCCTGGAACAAAATAGGTGCTTAGTAAATGTAAGTAGATTATGTGAAGAGTTGAGTATGAAGACATGAAAAAAATCTCTTCCACAAGTTTTTGTATTTATTTGAAAACTCTTATTTATAGTTACTATATTAGATCATAACAGTTTAGAATCTTAACTCTCAAATACCTATATTTGGATATTGTTAAAAATATCTAACGTTTCATTTCTCTGAGCTTCATTAGTAGTATACATTATTTATCTGGACTTCTCATTTTGTTCAGTGTCAGCTCTTGAGAAGGAAGTTGGTAAAATTTCCTCAAGAGGGCACCCTGCTCTAAATTTCCTGCCATCTTTTCTTTGAAAAAAGAAAAAGTGTCCAGGAAAAACAAATCCATATATGACACTTCATACCGAAAAATAAGGTTTGACCTTTCTGAGCATAACATTTCAAATATTACAGAATAATTCATCACGACCTTTTAAAGATATTCAATCAGACAATCACTTTGATTGTGAAATTAGAGGAAATAGAAGACGAAGGAAACTAGAATGTGTATACTGGGCGGTATGACTACTGAGTTACAGACATAGTGCTTGGCATAATTATGTTTTACATTATTCTTGAGGCTCTACCTTCACAAAACATGATACATACCAATAATATTTACTCATTCATTCATTCAACAAACATTCATTGAGCTTTGTTATAAAGCAAGCAATAGTCCAATGTTTGCAGTTCACTTTACTTATTACAAAGCTCTTTGACATAGATTTCATCTTTGCTCCTCACTGAATAATCTGTAAGATGTTTACAGATTAAATAAAGTATCCTTCTGTATATTGATTTCCTCATCTGTAAAACAGGGATAATAATAGTACCCAAAATTATTATGCATGTGAAATACAATAGATAATAATTATAAAGTATTCAGAACAGTGCACAAAGCAAATGTTTGCTAGTAATTTATGAACAGTTTTCCAGTGTGTTGGAGGCCATAGAACATAGATGGCTTGGTGGAACCAAGAATGGCCCATGATAGAGTGCAGGTAGATAGAAAGAGTTTATTATAGTGTTTGTAGTTCAGCTAGTGATTAAGGAGAGAACCAAAGTCAAGAATAGGTAAAAGTAAAAATAGTTGGAATGGTCTAAATAATGGCTTTTTCTGTTTTTTTTTCTAACTTTGAGAAAGATGTCTATCTTCTACCTACAGATACTGATGATATAGGACCAACAGGGCACATGCAATAGGTACCCTGGGGAGAAGTCAGCTATACCAACAGTCTGACTTCTCCTATTCTGAACAGAGATCTATCAGGTATTATCTATGATAGCTGGGGCTAGAAACAATGAAATTCACTTGAATCAAGGTCAACTTTTTTAGTCTCATGACTGGAATTTATTAAGCCTATTATATGCATATTCAATCTCTGGGAATGAGCAGACTGAATAGAGAACATTGAGAGCTGAAATCAGGAGAAGACCTGGGGTTGTAGCTCAGTGGTAGAACACTTGCCTAGCATGTGTGAGGCCTTGGCTTTGATACTTAACACTGCAAAGAATAAAAAATAAAAACAACTCCCCCCAAAGCCAGGAGAATATATCAGTGTCAGTGAAAAAGGAAGAAACTAGCTTGGGGGAGCATTCTACCTCTGAGCTATGCCCCCAGTCCTATTATTATTTTGAAATAGGGTCTCACTAAGTTGCAGAGGGCCTTGCTAAGTTGCTGAGGCTGTCCTCCAACCTGCAATCCTGTTGTCTCAACCTTCCAAGTACTGGGATTACAGGCATGTACCACCATGCCTGGAAAGAGTATATATTCTTAAGAAAAATCTGATGACAGATGAGCAGAAATAAGAGAGCTGATGTTTATAGGAAGATACTGACTTAGTCACTGTGAGGACATTACTCTGATATGATCAGGTCTATCATGCCTCTGAAATGTGAAAACATTGCCCAAAACAGTGAATAAAAAGATTTTCCATTAGGTAGTTATAATTCTCATCTTAACCTTCCTGTAATTATTAACACCAAGAGTTTCTTGTGTCTATCACACAGATGATTATGACACTTGGATTTTACCCAGACCTCTGAGAGGGAAATGAATCTGAGAAACAAACTGAACCCAAATGCCAATTTGAACTTTATAGTTTTTTCTATATCCAGTTCTCTTTTTGTCTCTCTCCTTTTTTATAAAATATATATATTTAATCTTTATAACAATGACATAGGGATTCTGAGTAAAATACTTTGATAGTTTGCTTTGATTTTTAAGCAAAATAAAACATAACAGATATGGTTAATGTTGCCTTTGTGTCTCCAATTACCATCTCTCCTTCTTTGGAAACTACTATCCTGAATGGGGTGTTTATCATTCCAATGAATTTTTATACATTTGTTTCATAAAAATATGTATATATACTTATATATTATATAATAAAAAATAAATAAATATCCAAAAACTACATGGTGGTGTTTTACATGTTCTCAATCTTTTTTTTTTTTTTTGGTATTGGGGATTGAACCCAGGGGTATTCTACCTCTGAGATACACCCCAGCCCTTTTTTATTTTTGAAATAGGGTTTCGCTACGTTGTTTAGGGTCTCACTAAATTGCTGAACCTGGACTCAAACCTGTGATTCTTCTGTCTCAGCCTCCCAAGTACTGGGATTACAGGCATGTACCACCACACCTGGCTTACATGTTCTCAATCTTTTTTTTTTTTTTTTTTTTTTT